>NNCF01130330.1:127156-144398 GCA_002313205.1 Laupala kohalensis | reverse complement strand
ATATTCTGGGAAGGTGGAGAAAATCACGGAAATCCTTCAACCAGAAAATCCCCTTGGTTTTGAGAAACGCACTCTTAACACCATGATATAATAATTGACCCGAAACAAGTCCCACCTCACACATTTCCTTTTACCGACGATCAGAAGAAGGAATGCTGTTTTGGGGGAGAGAGAAATGTCCGTGTATATATCGCAGGATCCGTTTTCGATTCATACGTTTCAGTTACGCTTCATCTTCATCCTCTGTGAAGTTAGTCTTCCATCCTCCTCCTCCTCTTCCTCTCAGAAAAAAAGGGGTGGAATGGAAACTCGTGAAACAACCTTGAAGTGTCCGAGATCTTAATTCGTGTATCTGAGATGCATCTTCCTCCACAAACAAATAAAGGAAAGTTGCATACTCTTTTACGAGATGCATAGATCGTAGAGTGAGCTACCCTTAGGAGAAGCGATGTATCACCAAGGTGTGGTGGGGGAGAGGGAGGGGAAGGGGAAGGGGGGGTGAAGAGATGGGGCTGAGTGATAGCACGTGACGCATGAGTCGCTTCCTGTCCGCGTCGGTGTTGGGGTGGGAGGAGAAACAGCGCAGATCATCTTACATCCCAGTCAGCTGCGCTTTGGCGGCGACGTGAGGTGAGGTTTCGACTTCCGTGGGAGGGATAAGGGAGGGAGTAGAGATATCGTCGCTCCCACACTGAAGGGAGATGCCACTCCCACGCCACTCCGCTACAAGAGTCCGGAATCCCCAAATTATATGAACCATCCCTCACAAATTTCATTAGAAAACAAAACTAGTGCTGCAACACCATCGCACCTTCTACTTTCTCATACACGTTTCTCCGTCTGCAGCATAGAGTAAGAAAAAAATATCGTTATGACAAAGTGTTATGTAAAAGTAATTTTGTTGTAGACAGAAATGGATGAGTTTTCTGTTCTCCTATGCATTTTATCATTATCATATCTTTCATTTCAGTTGACGAAAAGTGTATTCCACGTCTGCTTCGCCCATTGAGGCAGCTAAATATTATTCAAGGTTCTTAAAGCGGACAGAAATTATTTTACTGCGTCTGTACCAAACTTTCAAGAGAAAGTCCGCTAATGCCGGTGTAATGCAGACTAATTGTACTTTTACGAACATAAAATTTAAGCAAAATCGTTGTGAGAAACATTCAAAAAATGCTTTGACATTCCTGTGAAGTACCCTTTGTTTTAAAGTTAAAAAAAAGAAGAAAGAGCACGTGCATCGACAACAAGTAAATTCTTCCTTGGATACGAAATATGAATTAAATATATTCACTCAGAATCGCTGCGCATAGGCGGACAGACGGACAGACGGACGTTATGCCAAAAACCACTTTTTCTGAATCACGGATAACCAAAACGGATATTTCGGTCAAAATCTCGTTTTCGAATCTTTCACAATTACAAAACTTTCTATATNTGAATTAAATATATTCACTCAGAATCGCTGCGCATAGGCGGACAGACGGACAGACGGACGTTATGCCAAAAACAACTTTTTCTGAATCACGGATAACCAAAACGGATATTTCGGTCAAAATCTCGTTTTCGAATCTTTCACAATTACAAAACTTTCTATAGACTACTTTGTATATGAGATAGCAAAAATACCTTTCCAATCATATACATCAGTATGCAAATGTCCTTTTTCTACTTAACTGGAGGAAGCACAAATGATGTATCGTACGTTAGAGCATTGAAAGGTCTTTTGCTATTTAAGAGAAAACATTTATATGTTTATATGGATTTAAGGTATATTCAATTTTCTGAGCGATTCGATTGCACAGAGACAGATTTAATTGCATACCTAGTAATTATTAATATTATTCTTACCTTATGTTTTCTACTAATGTCTGCAATCGTGTAAAGAAAATATTCCAACAGTTATTTTTTTAAAGATGAAGATTCAGGGGTAGACTCGAATTGCACGAGCGAGCATGAAAAATATGACCCGTATTGGTAGATTTGTAACGTTTTAATCACAATCCAGCGACGTTTCGCAGACAGGTTTTTGACTTCGTCAAGCGATTTACCTTCGTTTTAAACTCGAGCCCTTCTCCGTGTGATAAGTCAGGAATCTCATCAACTTCGGTGTACGTCACAAATATTCGAGTAGTTGGATCAAGAATTTCACTTGAATTTCACATTGAACATTTATCCTACAAAATATTAAAGGAAAACGTTTGCACAAATTATCCAGCAGTATCGATCATTTTAGGATCTTCATTGAATTATTTTATTAGACCTTGAATTCTAAATATTAAACTTTAAATACGATAATTTTGGTGTTTTTTTCGCTAAACACGTTCTTGGTAAAATACTAAAATTTAGTATTCCAATTTTTTGGCGTAAAAATTCATTGACATGTGTATTATGTCCAGAAACAGAGTAAGTTAACGGGTCAGCCCTGATTGAATTCTGATAGGTGAACGAAGAAGTGTCTACGGTCCTTCTGGCACAGAGAGCTACGAGTTGTTATATGTAAGATACCAAGTCGCCAAATTGAAGAGACAATACGTATACACAATCTTATCCGCGATAAGCTCTGTCACGCAGATTTTTTATAATAAAAAAACTAACAGTGCCCAACGTTCTGACTATTTCTCTCCCAAAAAGAGAATTGATACTTAATTTTATTCCTACTAAACTCAGGAAATAAGCAGTTCAATAACTTTTCTATGTAAGTCGGTAAAACGCAAACTATTGAAGGTCATGACTGTAGACTGAATCGTTCTGATTATTTCCCCTCCTTTTGCCTTGAAATCATCTTTGATGATTCTTCTATGGCTGCTAAACGCACCTGCCAAAATTGTACGAAATCTGTCGCAGAAACTTTATTGTAATAGTAATTTGCCCTATCATCTCATCACCTTTAAAAAAACTGGTCTCTGGCAGATCCATCAGAGAGAATAATAATCATCACCTGAAGTACTTTGTTCCCTCCGCCTCGTCTTAGTTATTTTGCTCTTTTTCCTTCAAGTAATAGAGCTTTACTTCCGTGACTGAAAAAAGATTTCTTCAAAACTTTATACGAATTCATTTATAATTGATGAATGCAAACAATATTTGAAAGTTCATCGTCCGCGTGCCATGACGTCATATGTCGAAGTGAGTGAGCGTCAGGAGTGAGGAATGATCGATCGATCGCCGCTTCGTCACTAAGGAATGTCCATCGCATACTTATTCATTGTTCTTACAGCGCAAATATGAGTTAGCATTCAACAGGAGTCTTCGGGATTAATTCCCGATCGCTATCTCTCACTTGTTGTTTTACGATCCGCAGTGAATCCATTTCCTTTGAAAACACTTCACGAGCCTTGTAGCGAAGAAATAAGTAATCTGGAGTGCCATGTTTTGATTTAAATTTATAATAAAAACCTCGAACAACCAATTACATTCAATTTTAAAAATATAAAATAAAATCTCTAAAAGGATTTATTAGTTGTTTCTGGATTAACCCCCATAAAAACAAGTAGAACAATCTGTTTTCAAGGCATTTTTCCCTTCATATAATCGAAAGAAAATGAATTGTCTGTGACCAACAGTTGATCAAGCGGGAATTACATGATAATACACGATAAACAGGGAATATGCGGGGTGGTCGATCCTAGTAAAGCTTAGTTTAGCATATTATTTTACAATCGCCATTTTCATTAAGGAATGCAAGATAGTTCTATGTACAATTGATGCGAGGCAGAAAAAAATGATTGTTCAAAGAGAAAACAAAAAAAAACGAAAGAATTCTTCAGCTTCCAGAAGACAACATTACTAACAATCTCAGTGACGATCCTAAAGCTTGATTCTCTAAAACGCGATTTCTCTCTTAAATTATAAATACGCCTACACGCGCTCCATCGCTTAAGTCTGCAAAATCTTTGTCCTCCATACAATTCGAAAACGTTGGAAGACATCTCCATTTAAAAAAAACATTTTTGTAATGGAAACACCTTCCTTTCACACAAAAAGAGTGAAACAATTCGATATCTTCCTCGGTCGCAACGGATCCGGATTCTCGTTTCTACGTTTAGCGTCGGAAATGTTTTATTAATACCAATACCTGGATATTCCCCCGCGCTAATGAAAATGTGTCTTCGTCGAATGAGGCATAAATTGGAAGTTAACTACTCTGAGCAAAAGGCGCACAATGAAGCATCGCGCGGTGAAATCCATATGAGCATCGAGAGTGACGTCACATGAAAGGACATGGGAATTCAACCGTCTTCTCACCTTCTGGAAGGCGTCGAACTCACTTTTCTCATTAGAAGTTCCATAGTAGGATTCGATTGACCCTTTCTATAAAATTTCCAATCGCTATATATCCTCTTTCTATAAGGTCTACATTTTGTCACATCTCTTATTCTTCCTTCTCGCTAAACGAAGGGCCAGAAATGAGGTGACATAGAACACTTTCTGGACTACGATCGCATCGCAATACTGCATTTCAACTATATCAAACTCGCTTAATATTTTATTTTAAAATTGAAATTGACTTTAAACTCTAATGAAAGCGTCAGCGAACTCCCAGGGGTTGTCACTAAATGTGTTACGGTTTAAAACGTAACGGGGGGAGTTTCGAGTATTTTATAGTCCGCTTTTCACTAAAACGTATTAACACAGACCAATGACGAATGACCAATTCATTCCGTGTATCAATTTTTTTCTCCACATTTCCCGAAAAGGAAGAAAAGCGGATATGGCCTTCAATCTTTATTATTCGGGGGTAGCGGTGAACACCAGTTTTGCGATTACGGGACTGAGGTTGGTGGTTTTCGTCAAGCATTGTAAATTGAATTATATCAAAAAGATTACTAGCAATTTGAAACAATTAATCTCTCTTAACATTTCACCTTCGTTAAGTGTATACGTGGGTCATTCTCTCGAGTTTAGATAGAATTATTAGTCTACCACAAGCGAATCAAAGATAATACTCTCGTACCTAAATGTGAGAAGTTATTTAGAGATTAGGAAAGACTTTTGTCCAAAATGTGAAGACTGTCACCCTTGAAAAGCGCACATGATGAACACGGCCCTCGCATTATCTCTACAGCAACGATAATCGCTTCGTCCGCCTCTTTGCAAAATCTGAGACTTCTCGGGAATATTCCGATGAGCGCAGGGGGATCCCAGGGGAGATACACACAAAGCGTTCGCGATTTTACTTCGTTTCTTCAAAAGCAAATGTTGAGACGAATTGTACTTTGCTTAGATCCTCAAAGAAATATGGATTAGTTTCTTCGAGACATTTACTCTCACAAAATAATGGGTTAGAGCGAGAAAAACATCCCCTTGATTACTCGTCTTAGACCGGATCATTGTCTGATGTGCGAATAGACAATAGATAAAAGGAATAATAGGTCAAAAAATCATCACGCGTATTTATTTTCTTTTTGTCAATTCGAACCTGATTCATCGTCGACACGGTGATTGGTAATTAATTCTTGAAGGCTAAAGAAGGCGAAACATTCCGCCTGACCCTGTTCGTCCGATTTTCCCGTCATTCCCCATCCTCCCAGTTTGCAAAAGATGTGGGCTGGATTTCAAAGTTCATTGCGTTCAAAATATTCTTGTTAATTTGAGACAAACGTTTTACACACAATTCCTGTCGCAATGCAGTGTTTTTAGAGGGAGATGCAATTCGGTTTTCCTTTCGACGACTCCATCTCGAATGAATGGCGCGAAAGAAGAGATGAATTCACGCGCATCGACAGAGAACAGTTGCATAGCGCTCATTCGTGTATCCAAATGCACCGAAGGAAACTCGCACGCGGCCAAAATCCAAAGGATCGAAACGATGACGAGTCCCCAAGTCACGTCCTCCCTCCTGATATGAGCCACGCATCGGATGGAGGCTCGCGTTGCATTTACACACAGGATATGAGAATAACGCCATCCACGTACGCTGAGAGAATAGTGCTGGTCGCTTCAGCCCTCGCCGCTTCAGACAGCGCTACCTTCTTTGTTTGTCTCTTTGCTTCCTTCCTGCGGGACGGGACTCCCCCCTTTACACCTCCCACAACATCCAACATTCACATACGCATCAGTTCTAAACTTCAAATAAAGATATACGCATTGTTCTATACACACATGTTCCGCGTTCTATAGAATCGATTCTCTCCAAATGTGTAATCAGTATTATGCGTTCACTTCACAGCTCTCTATGTGTTCTAGCTGGTCGAAATTCTTAATCCCAGGGTGCTATCCGCTCTCTGAACAATTAGGTGCAGTTACTTAAAATGTGGGCTGTACCAAAAAGAGCGATCTCTCTTCTATTTCCCATTCTCTTGGTTTGCCAGGGATGAAATGTAAATGCTTCTTGAAATTTAAAAATAGCGCACCAAGGGAACCTACAATGACTNTATATATATAGCTTTTTTCTGCGCTAATCCTTTATTAGTTGGCATTGCTACATTAATAAGCAAGAATGGTCTTTTCTTCAGATCCTACATAAAAAATCATTACGGTTATAATTATTTTCTGTCAACTCTATTTGTGACGTGCAGGAAAAATATTCCAAGCAGTTGTTTCTGCCTATAGTTATTGTAAGAAATATCCGACTGTACATTGCGTGTATTAAGAATACTGGATTTCGATATGACAATTACAGTTGGTTTTTCAACTGAGTTTTGTCCAAGTTTCTCTGACGTATGTACGCTTCCTGTACTTGAAATAATTATGGGCACAATTTGGAATGTTAGGTTGCTGCATTTCTCTGCATAGAGCTTTCGAATGTAGTCATAATGTTTTGTTTTTGAGTTGACTAACAATGAAGTCCAATAACGAGGGCATCTTGCACCAAATTCAACATATCTTTATTAATGATGGACATTAGTACGACGGGACGAGAGCTTCTAGTTATAATTCAGATTCAATAGATCGTTCAGCTCGTCTATAATTTTAAGATCAATATGGTATTTTTGCCTTATGAGAGTAGAGTGCAACACCGTTAACTCTCCTCGCACTAAAGCTAAGATATTGAGGACCTCCATTCACCTTGAGCCCCACGGATACATTATCGGGCTCGTTGAGGGAGAAATTTGACTGGAATCGTGGATAATTTTTTAAGATAATACGGGGAATGTAAGCAATGCTTATAAAAGATCAAGAAAACATTTCTTCCGCGTGACAAGGCTCTTCCACCGCTGATGGCGGGTTGATGGGACGACCATTGAACAGCCTTTACAAGACCCTCAGCGCTCAGCCCACGCTCAGCCCCCAGACAACTTGTCTTCATTCGGTGCACTCTCCCTCAGTCGCGTAAAATGCAAAGTTTTCTACGCGACATCTGGGAATCGCGGCCCCAACCTTCCTTCCTTCCTTCATATTCCTTCGCAGGGGTGGACACGCGCGATCTTTACCTGCGCACAGCGTTCAACTCGGAATTATCAAACTCACTTCAATGTAACTTGTGCTTGAGAGATTGTTTCTCTACGGCAATGAACCTGAACATTTCAATATATCCCCTGTAAGTGACATGGTTCCGAGTACATTATATATATTGCAACCCATGCGAACTGTTATACACGTTCGTTCCCATAGGTCAGGTGTCTCTAAGGGTCATTTCTCTATGTCCTAGTGGTGGATGTAGACCGTAATCCAGGGGGGAGGCTAACCGAGGAGCATTTTGGTTCACGAATTATGGTTTTACAACACAATTTTTATACGTATTTACTTTAAATAAAATGCATCATATAAATAATTAACAATTAACAATCTGGTATTATTATTAACAATAACAATAATTTATTAAAGTCATTAATATAGAATAACAATGATAACTAATAACAATTATTAATCTGGTAACAAAGTATGCCATTTATCAACTTCAATTTTATCTTTTAAGAGTTCAGGTCCAGTGGAGGGGGAGAGGGGGCGGTTATAGCCCCCTTACCAACCCCCGCCATTGCTATGTTCTCTATCTATGTTCATTGATCAAAAATACGACCGTGTAATGTATACAAGCTTTGATCATAGTTCAAGTATGATCATATATCTATGACATTTGTTCTCATTGAGAGAACTTTTGATCATAGCTTTCATCATAGATATGACATAGAAATATGACCGTGTAATACTGATCTTACGCAGGAGAACATTCACCAAAAAGCGTTTACAAGTTCCGACAGCCCATTGATCTCCTTCCAATTTTGCATTACGACTTTGCCATTTATTGGTAATTATTCGCTGCTTATTTGAAGGGAATTGATGAATTTCCTCCTAATCATGAATCCTATTCTAAAAACTGTCAGTTATGGAGTAAAAGTCGATTATAATAATATTATCAAATTTGGCGGGATAGCCTTCATTCTTATATATAAAAATGAAATTTAAATTTCCGAAAGGGCTTCTCGTGAACCCTTGAGCAGTCTGAAACAAAAGAAACACTGAGCGAAGTCCATAACAGACTTTGACACGGAAATATTGGCTAGATCATTTTTTTAAAATTATGAAAATAGCATTACATTAGCTTACATTCTCAGCAAACATATACATACATGTTACTCATGGTGGAAGGTCAACCTGTTTCTAAATTCAAGTTCTTTGTTTTGTTTATCATGCGTGCTTTGGTTGAGAATTGTTTTAGCAAGTTCAATGGCAAACATATACACCAACTATTAGTAAAAACAGGGAAATACGAAGTATTGGCTAAATACGAAGAAAGGAGATGTGTGAGATGAAAGGTGAAGGCAGACGGGACTTTCAGCTCAACGGAGGAAGAGTGAGGGACCAAAAAGTTCATACTACTATTAACGTCCACTATATAATATAATTAAATAAATAATTAATAACTTACGACCTTTTATGGACTTTTAATAACAAATATAAATATTTTCTCCTAAATTATTAATTATTTATTTGGAGAACAATAGAGATGAATGAAGCAGGATCAGACAGTTTTAAAAATTATATGTAATGTCTTCAGATCTATTCGTGATATTAATTAAAAAACTTGTGAAAAATTACTAACATGTCAATGGGGATTCAAAGCCAATTATTACGAGAAAAAAAATCAATACCTGCTGTTCGTGATATCAGGGAAAATCAGTTAGCATATAAATTTTGGTTCTAGTCAACGAATGACACACTTTAAATGAATTCTGATGAAGTATTTCCCATGTTTAGAATGAACGACGTGTTGCTTGTACACCCCTGCGTAGGGGGTGCCGCGAGGCTTTTGTTTCGTCTGATTTGTATTCCAACCTGTTCGCTGTCACCGCTCTTGTATTGCACGGATATAAACCACTGTGAATTACCCGCTATTTTTTTGTGGATTTTTTTACGCACTACAACTGTCTCATTCCAAGTCTTAGGCAGATCGTCTTCTGAATGGGAGAGCACGGATCTCGTGGGGAAAAGACTTCAAAATCACATCGCGATGCCTCTCAACTCATTCCCCCCGACTTTTCACGATATTTCTTTGAATTTGAAATATGAACTATAAATGGAACTTTGAGAAGAAAATTGCTACGCACCAATTTCAGAGTTCAAGTCAAACAATGGAGATGAACTTCGAAATTGACTGAATGATCAATCGAATTCGTTCTTAATTCGCACCCTCAAAACACGAATTGTTTAATGAAGGAGAGAAATGAGAAATACCGTTGCCCAATTGCAATTCCACGTTGTCAAAACATTTCTTTTCTTCCACTGATGAAAGCAAGCGAAGAAAACAATAGGTATTCTGGATTTTAATTACTCTTGTACAGAAGAACCTAATAGTGTTGCTTTGAACATCGTGATTAAGACTGTATTGTTACCTAAACGATTTCATATCATCCAGACTGAACCAAAATGCACAAACATTCTCTTTACGTCTCTGATTTATTCCTTTTTATAAATATGAATTATCTTCGATTTTTCTTTTCAAACCAGACGTGCGTATGCATGATGAAAATGACGCAAGTTTGTTTGCAATGTGTAATTGGCAGTATATTTATTGGTCAACGATAAAATTTTACATTTCACAACAAGGTATATTTAGTAGTCCACTTTATTATCACATACTTCAATAAGCAAAAACGTCACATAGATTTTTCGATCGTATTCTGCGCACAAATCACAGAAACGGAAGAGTGTGGCATTTAGCAATTTCCCATTATTTCATCCTTCATCGTGTTCCCTTTCCGAGGTGATAACAGCATTTAAAAATTTAAAAATTTTTTTTTAAAAAAAAGACCCTACTCGACTCATTCACTTTAAAACAATGTAACTTCACTTCTTGATTCCAGACAAATGAAATCACTGACGCGTCTGCTAAGTAACAATAAACAATAAACAAATTCGCAGGGAATTGTATGAGTTACGTAATGATCCATTGTGAACTATGATATAGTATTCATAACTGTTATGATGCCCTGTTTACACTGTTAAACTTTACATGAAACCGAGTGAAACGGGCCTCCAACTAGAACACTATTTGAAACTATTTTCCTCCAACTATAATCAAACACAACATTGATTAGATTTACTTGGGTTTATCTAGTTTATGTTATTTCTGTCTGCAGAGTTTATTATACCTGACGAAGAAGCCCTTTGAACCTCGGTGGAAGTAGGCGAGACTCTCGCAGCTGCGGCTTCCCTCCTCTACTCCAGATCTACGACTGTTCGCTTCCTTAAATTTCCCAGCGACTCAACATCACCTTCTCCAAATTTGTGGTTAGATAGAAGATGGAGGAATTTCGCTATACGGCGTGAAAAAAATAATTAGAATCAAATTCATTCACTCGAATGGTTTTGTCAGAATTTAGGTGTCATTAAAAAGGTAAATCTTCGTTAATACATGAAAAAGGATTTTGAACTATTTTTTATGGATAATGTGATGGGACGAAATGTCAGTAGCTGAATTAAAAAACTGCTTTCATTAAAAGAAAAAATTAGTATTTCTCCGTCGTATATATCTAAAATCACTTACACCATTCTCCTTGTGATAAGTGTAGATAATAAAATGTCACACATATTTTGCCTGTATTCATTTGAGAACATTTTATTTTATCCAGAAAAAAGTGTAATCATTAAAAAAATACGTATAGTGTAAACGAAGAATAAATTTGAAGAAATTTTCGTTCCCATTTTTCAATAAAATAAACGTAGATCTCTATTATTTACAAATGGCATAAATCCCAAACGTGTTCTTACACTAATTTACGTCGCTGGTTGTCAGGAGAATATTCTAACATATTATTGGGTTCTCCTCCTATTCTGTGCGTCATAGAACGTATCCCCCTGTTGTTAACGAATGAAGAAATATTTGAGTCGGAACTATACTCTGTGCGGCACGAAAAGTCAAACAACAGAGAAGATATTTCAGTTTACCACTATTTTAATTTTACTACAAGTAATATATAATTAAAATTTTATGAAAACAATCTGAACTCTTGGGGGTAGGGGGGGGCCGTTTTTGAGACGAATAGATATCTACACAAAATAGAACCTCGGAGACGCCCAGTCCTTTTACGAAAAACACGCAGTTTTCGAGAGGCGAGTGGCGGAGAGATTTCGTCGTGTGAACCCTGTATTTAATTCCTCAGCGCAGTGTCACCTCCTCGCGTAATGGAACATGCAGTTGAAATGAAGGCAGCAATTTGACCACAGTGGGGGTTTCCCCAAAGGAATGTCGTAATGGAAGGCGCTTGCAAATTTGACTTATCGCGGTACAAATCCTTCCTTCCTTCTCATACGAGGCCCGGAGGACAAGAGTCGGAGGCAGCGCAGAACAAGAGAGAGAGAGAGAGAAATTATGTTCCGTTTTAATGCTCTCCCAGAGATAGAGATCGGGCCATTAAAACACAGGGACAGAGGAGATATGGAGGAGCCGTTGGAGGGATGGCTGGTTCGTGAGCAGAGGGTTAAGGTGGAGGAGTAGGAGTTGGAGTAGGTAGAAGGCGGGCGAGCGAGCGTCTCCACCCCGCAGATAGCAAAGCTCCGCTCCGCATCGTCCTTCATGAGCTGCTTGCTGCGTATCAGCGGAGCGCCGCGCTTGCGGGATCTCACTGCCTTGATTTAAATACTGCGTCGCGGTATCTTCCCAGAAATCGCGCGTCCAGAACTCAACCGCAGTCGGCTCCCACGCGTCCCGCGGGATGAATGGACCGAAGATTTAAAACACTTGCCGGAATTTGCCTCTGCTCGGACAAAAAAGGGAAGGAAGCGAGGAGCGGACTCTGCGTAACATGTTACTTTCGACGATATATCGGCCTCGGCTCAGACGGAAGTCGAAATGGCCGGAAGGGCTTCGAGTGATTCGTGTTCCGCTATTGAATCTAAATGTCTNCGAGTGATTCGTGTTCCGCTATTGAATCTAAATGTCTCTTTTTAATTATTCAGAAACTTGCAACATTTGCTTCATCAAATCACCTTCATCCACCGGTTCATTTTTCACGAACAATGCGACAATCAAATATGCTATTTACGTCACGCTACAACAGAAATCGATAATGTTATTTAAGAATAAAAAACATGCAAGAGCGAGTAAAAATCATAGACGTGACATACAATTCCTCAACATATTTTTTATAACACAATAGAAATGAACTAGTCAACTACGGAAAAAAATTAGATATATTTTTATTAATATAAGTCAAGAGTTAAAGAAAACACTTATATTTAGTACCTGGATCCGATATTTTAAAACGTTTCATGATTGAATGATATATATTTCGTGATGTAATGTTCGTTACTTAACGAGTGGTAGATTCGACGGAAAAAATTCGGAGCAGATTATCTCAAATTAACTTCTGACTAGAATTCGAATTTTCTGCGCCTTTTCCTTCTTCTGGTAATGTAGAACCAAAAGAAAGGTCTAAAACCACCGCCATAAATTGCGCTTCATAATGAGAAAGAAGTAAGAGTTTTATGAAAAGAACCGCGGAACTATAAAGCTCACGTATATCACCACTTTTATTTTTTATGTCAGAGAAGAAAAAATCTCTTCCAAAGAAGAGGACTCGTCTTAACGTAAAGTCAGTTCAATGATCACATGGACGATAAATTAGAATACATTTCTCATAGATTTCAAACATGTAGGAATATAAATTTTATAACTTCAAGGTGGAATAAAATCGCTACTGCATTGCAAATAAAATGACAAAAAAATGCAAGAAGAGATTAAATTGACTGATTTTGTATCTAAAAACATAAGTAATTTAAATCAATACCTATAGTGAAGGAAAAACTGTAATTTAGTCTTTCAATATAAAAATCTGCTTTAGAAAAGAGGGGTTTCCAATAAAAATTTCGAAGACATTCTTCTCCCCGTGGCCTCATTACGTTTTACGGTTATGTATCAATATATCTCGATTATTTCCTCTCTTATTTATGCGTAGGTATTTATTAACATCGTAGTATTAACTTTTAAATTCTACACTTTCACGAAAAAGTTTACTTCATTTATTATTTCATTATATGAAAATGAATCAAAATGGCTTCCAGTACTAAGCTCAATATTTTGCCAAATCAACATCGAGAAGTTAAAGATGAAATTATTTCACAAGAATAAACTTACGCGATGGCAGAGGCGTAGCGAAGGTCAGTCGATCCCGGGCCTCACCCCGTCACCATCACAAACGTAAATATCCTTCAATGTTATTATAACAGAAAAAAACAACTAAAGGGTTTTCTTTTCGTTAAATACAACTCTTTTACGTACTCCGTAATGTGTTGATGTGTGTCTGAAACAGGGTGACTCCAAAAAGACTCCCACCCCCCGGTCTCATGAGTTACTGTCTTTGTATTATTTACAATAACGGAAAGAATAACTCTCCTACAATAACGTTGAGATGAAGATTTTGTTGGAAAGCGCAGAAATCCACTATGTATGATAATACCCGTGCAATCCGGCAGTGAGCTTGATCTCATCCCAGGCCTAATTCAGGTAAATCTCCGAGGAGAGGCAGCGTCCTCCGTGGCCCTTAATCCCTGTTCGGAGGGAAAGTAAGAACGTGTTGGTCTTCTGAGCCACTCGCCGACGCCAAAAACAAGAAGAAGAAGGAGGAGGAAAAGTTTGCCGAGAGAGGTATCGAAGGATAAAGCGCCCTCGACAGCGCGCGGCGCGGCGATCTAATTAGGATCACGCGTTACGTCTCCTGCTTCGTTGATGGAGGAGGACGGGCAGGCGAAAGAAGAAGAAGAAGAAGATCGATTACAATTAGACACTCTACACTTTGCGCGTTTTCACTTCATCGGGGGAGGTTTTGAGACACTTCAAAAATTTCGTCTTCAAGTGTAGATGAACGCGTTTTTCATGAAATTTGAAATTTTATGTTTGTAAATACGAAAAAACATAAATAATAACGGTTAAGCTCAAATACCAAATTCAATACTCCACTTTTAGTAAAATTGTATTGTATGCACACTCATATTCGCCCCAACTGACGACAAAATCTGTTACATAGAAGTCTCTTAAATTGCGGTCACAAACCTCACCGCCAGGTAACAGATTAATTGTGTTATGTGGAATGAAAACGGGAGACGGGACCAGGAGGCGAACGGGATGGCGCAGTTGGTAAGTGTATGAGCGCGTTACGCTCAAAGTCCCGAAATTCGAATCTCGGTCTCGTCTCCCGTTTTCATTCAACATAAGCCACAGAGTATTATAGAACAATCAAGAAAAAATGATAGAAAATTACCTAATTAACCATGAGCAGTAATTTTAATGTTTATACACGGCACTTGGCCGTAAATGCGATTGTGGTACACCAGAATATTTCTCACACATTTAAGTCGAGCAAGAGCCCATTATTTCGTAATTATCGAAGGGTAAAAAAGGCGAATATTTCATAACTGTATTATGTCGCTCGCATATATACTTATTTCCATACATTATAATGAAATTGTCTTCAGTGAAACATGAGTAACATCAGTGTCATAAGAGTTGCTGTCCAGGCAGCTGACCAAAGAATCCATTCGAAGTGCAGATGCGATGTGCTTGCCATTTCAATGTGCGACCTTAGTTCTTGAAACAGATAATTAAAGAAATGCTACAATCAAGTTCACAAATCAAACATGCAGATAAAAAAATCTTTATTTCCATTTTTTAAGAAATACAAAAAAGTATACATCACCAATTGAAACAAAAATTGGTACCGAGAATGATACATTTTACCCTATAGAGGTTACTAAAAGTCTTGTCAACATATCTGGATTTTTTAGCTCATTTTGGCCGGTGTTGCCGTCTTGCGTAATATTCTAAATTCATTCGTTGATTTCCGTATTTCTCTACTTTCGACTCATTAAACTGAATACCACGAAAAAAGAAACCTGACAAATACACAGATTTCTGTATTAGAAACTAATATGTACGTAATTATGAATTATTTTAAAATCCAGACAGAAGGAACATACACATCACACAGAAAGTTTATTAAACAAACCTCATAATTAGACCTCAGCCTTTATAAAATTATACTTCTAGGATTCGGTCACGTAGACGATTCGTTCAGGGGGTTCAATGTCCTTCCGCCTCATGTAACGCAAAGGAACTCTGGCGGAGACATTAGTCACTAAGCTTCGTAGTCAACAGTCAAATGTTTTTCTACTCTCGCAATTGTTTAAAATGCTCTTTTGTTGCAACGAACCAAAAGAGAGTCGTCGTTTGAAATTTTAAATAATTACGTCGATTTATTTTTTTCCTATTTCCTCGCCGCAGACGTTTCAAACGATCCACTTGGATTAGTAGAGATGTTTGCGTATGAAAATAAGTTCCTCGGTGGCAGTTCAGATGTATCCTCCAGAGATCATTTAGTGAGAAAGGTGGAAACTCAGAAGAACGTGACCGTCCTAGTTCACACTGTCTCATCGGTAGGTAGGAGGTGAAATAACCAAACAGCTTTCACCTTATACAGTTCGCGCTAATCAAGTACCAGAAGCAAAAAAATGATCAGTTGTTGGTGCGCTTAAATAAGTATAGGTGCGTCAAGAAGGAATTTTCGGATTCTCTCGTCGTAAGCTTTTACTTAGCGAGCGAGTGCATTGGACATGAAAATGGCATTTGAGCCGGAGTTCCGCTTGAGCGTCCTCGGCTGGATCGATCGCAGCGGCACCCAAGGGCTTGTTCCTGGGTCGTCAAGAACCCTCCAAGTGACCCGGCACTCCTCCTCCGTTTTAAGTCCGAAGGAAAAGAGGCACCGGAGCATTCACGCATAGCACTCCTTTTGGCGCAAAGAGGGGAAGCGAAGGAAATTGACTGAAGGCAGCTTTGTCGAAGTCATGTATGCAATAATATAATGAGAAGAAAATCACACCTCACTAGTAGAAGAGCTGCACGCGACGGAAACGCCGAGAAGATCATGCGGAGCGTCTCTCAAGACCATTCACAATTTTTCAGAAGTCAAACACACGGTGATCTCCAAAGGCTGGAAGTGTGACCAAATTCCTTTTATAGCTTACATAACATGAAAATGTGTTAGTATTCGAAGCAGTGGTTCCCGAACTGTTGAGACCCGCGGCTCCCTCGATCTGCACCGGTGGCCTTGACATAAACCTTTCACGCTGCAGTCGCAGTAAAATTGTAATCATAATTTTAACACGGCAGTGCAACTAAATATGAAGCGGTAGAGGTCATGTGTGTGGCTTGAACGAGAAAAACATATTCGCCATATTTAAAGATGAAAAATGCATTCAGAAGACATACGAATGCCAGACGATTTCTTACAGAAGAGACAAATTTCTATTTTCAAAATTAGTCCCATAATTGAAAACTAAAGACGAGCTAAATTTTCTGTCTCATTGTCGCGTGGCGCCACCCGTCGTCAAACCGCTTCAGCGCATCGCTCTGGCGGATATTCTCAAAAGCAATATGCGCCGAGTCAATCCCCCTAAAACGTGACTTTCCTCTAAAATCCCACTACAATTACTTTTCGTATTTGCTAAAACAAAAAACAGCTAATGAAATCGTGGGGGGAGGAGGAGGCCGCGAGTGCAGCTGTTAACAAATGAGTGTCGAGAGGCGCATCACGCATCGGAATGTCCTCCCGTGCAGCGAGCGCCGGTCGTTAGTTACTTGACGCCTTGACCCATCGGCGAGGCGAGACGCGCCTTCCAATATAAGATACAAGGGGACTCGGGTGAAAAATGATGCCCGCGAAATTGCGTCCCAGCTCAGAGACTATGATAAATGCAAAGAAAAGAAAAGAAAAAACGCTTTCTTATTGAGGGAAATAACGCGATTCGAAATCGCAGCGCGGAGGGTCTCGACAACGGAAGGAAGGACAGACGGCGACCCGGTGGCCAA
>NNCF01130330.1:104036-120923 GCA_002313205.1 Laupala kohalensis | reverse complement strand
TATTATTATTATAAAATGTCAATATGTTTGTAATTTTACGCAAAAAATTACATGTACAAGTTATTATCGAACTATATTTAACTAATATTTATCAGTTACTCAAATATTTAAATATATGACAAATAGAAATACAATACTAGAATGAAAGATAAAACATCGATTCCGATGAAGGGTCCTAAGGCGGATTGAAAATTTCAGCTTCACTTTACTCCTAAGATAAGAACAAAAGCAGATCGCTTCGTGTTTTGGAATCTACAGAGTATATTTCGTAAAACACAAAAAGGGCCGTTCACACGTACGTAACATTCCCAACTATAGATTGGGAATATATTCTTTATAAAACGTAACCATTAAAATAACTTTAAATTCGAGATTGATTATTTCAATAAACCGCCTCCTCTAAGGAAAAACCTGTATAAGAAATCCTCGTCTTCTTGGAGGATAACCGGAGAAAAACTCGGGCCAGGATGAGGCTACACAATTAATGGACACAATCGAAGTTGCGTCCGAAGAAAACTAAACTGAAATGAATACTAAGAAAACAACAAAACCTGTAGGAAAATAGTTTAATAAATGTTATAATTTATTTTGAAATTACTAGAGCAATAGTGAGATAAAGTGTAAGATCAATTGATGTTTTTAATATTTAAAAGAATTATTTATGTTATAACGGGTAGATGGGAATGATGATCTGCGGATTCTCTCACTCATAGTGATGAAAGTTTATCATTCATATTTTTACATATGATTTTAAAGAGAAGAGCAAGGCAATGGTAATTTTGCTAATGTTGCCAGCAGTATTCTTTAATTTGTTATTTTTCAATCTTATCAGTCTCAGAGACAAAAAAATGAATTTATGATACTGACAGCAATAATGAATAAGTTTTCCATTAGTCAAATTACACTCTATAAAATGTTCAGCAATTCAAAATAATGTATAATTAATGCTACAATCGACCGTAATAATACAATTATCTACAATTTATTACTATCATTACTTCAAAAATTACAATAACGAAGTTTATTGTAGAAAAGGATTTTCGCAAATATTATTTTTGATTATTGGGATAAGGGGTGGATCCCGTCACAAAATTTGGCAACAGAACCCACAGCGCGTTGTGAGAACCTGGAAAAACACACACACACACACAAAAAAGTTAGACAGCTCAGTCTAAAGTTCGCTGTAATAGCTCACGCATTGGTTATCTAGCGGACAAACAGTACCATTAGCTACCCTAGCTCATGCTGTAGCTGCCCTAAAACAGTTTTCTATCACTGCAGAAGCTAACACTTTTTTGTCTGGGAGGAAGAAAAGTACATCAACAGCTATAGCATATGGGTTTTGCGCGCGACAGCTCAGCCTCTCTAAAGAAATCCGACAGAGCTACAAGAACTGTTGTTTGTTCCTCGCCGCTGATCTCGTTCGTAGTTGCCGCTAAATGACACTCGGCTGCGCTGCCTTCGATGCATTCGGTTCGTTGACTCATGGCTGATAAGACGCAACCTCAGCAATTACTTTACGGAGTCAAATCGACCATTAATAGGTGTTTACTTGAACAAAATGGTTCATTACGACGACTAAACGACGTCATCCCGACGTTGCGTAGCCCGAGACGACGAATATTTAGTGTTTTCTCGACGTCGAGCAGACGTACACTGATGATACTTTGAATTTCTGAAGATTAATGTTGGCGAATACCTAATTATTATTTTAAATAATGATATTTTCAAATGTATTAATCTAATAAGAGTAAATTTCAAGTATATTTAAAACAAAGAAACGTTTGGATACATAAAACTTTTTTCTTGGTATTTAAAGATATATTTTTTCAAGATTTTAGAGATGATTACTAGTTTACGTATTTACTATTCATGGTACCAATACTATGGTGTCAACTCTTAGACAACGTAAATGCAATGCAAATTCTGAATATTACACTAACATACACCATGACTTAACAAAAATAGTACGTCATAGAACTCAAATTGAGGAACAAATATTACAAATAATTGAAATGTAAAACTTTAAAATATAGATGTGAAAATGTGCATTTTTCTCTTTTCAACTAAAACCACGCCAAAATTTTTGACAATTACATAACGAAATCTCAAAAGACTAAAATACAAACAGAAGAATACACAAAACTAAGAAAGCTTAAGAAGAAAGAACTCCACTAAAAAGGACGCGAAAGGATTTTTTATAAAGAAGTGAGGAAGCAGTAGAACAAATACTCAGTAATATTATAACTCAATGTTGCAATAACTAATATGAACATATTATTAATTAATGAACATTGGTATAATTAATCATCAGTCCGTAAAAATTTAAGGAAATAAAATTCAAGGAAAACACCGTGAAATAAATCACCCGCAGTCTTCCTCGCTTCTCTCAAGATACCCATCTATCAACACTTGTGATCTCAGCAGGCGACGAGGTCGCGCAGAAAGCAGCGGCCGGGGGATCTCCGCTCCGCACCCGCTGTAGAACCGCAAGTGTGTCTTTGCCCAAAAGATAACACGTACGGCCGGCAGAAAGTAGCGGAGATCTCGCCCGCTCCGCTCCGCACCCGCTAAGTGTGTCTTTGCCCTTTAACGTCCGTATCCTTCCGCATTGCGGTGCGGGGTCAGAACCGACATTGGTCTGAGGTGAGTGAGGGAATCGCCGGAAGAAAACCTCATGTGTTCGGTATCCTCACAATGTATCCTCACAATGATACTTTTCAAAATGAACCTCCCTACGACCTTATGGAGAGAACCTACTCCTAAGGCAAAAGTAATTGTGGAAAAGGATATGGCGAATGCTCTTGTTATTACGCGTTATAGTATTCCGTGACTAGCGTTTAGTCTCTATTGTGACTAGCATATTCTCTATTGTGCGATGATCATTGAGTGTAACGTATCTTGAAACCGTCTCAAACGGAAGGAACAGAAACGCCAATGGAACTCTAGTTTTGAAAGAAGAAAAATCGATAACAAAATAACGAGGAAGACGATGCTGTCGGTCTGAAAGAGGACGAGTTCTACCAGGAAGTGGCCTCCATTGTCTCCTGTGCAAGAAGCGAATGTCGCCACAAAGCGTCGTCCGGCGACAGAAAATGCGAAGCGCGTTCTTCGTTCGAATCGGAAGAAACTGTACTTGGAGAGAGCGATAACTTAATTAACAAGAATATTCGAGTAATGTATCAAATCCATTAATAGTCGTAAACGTTACGTCTTGTTACATGAAGTGTGGAAAGATGGGGGTTGGAGAGTTCACATTGACCCTCCTTAATTACCTCGAAAACATTTACCCCCGTGTGAGGGAACTTGTATATACTTTCACGTGTGTGCACCTCGTTCATCGCTTGTTCATCGCTTACAAATTACTTATTTACAAGGGGGAACACAGTTAACAAGCACATTAGTAAAAATGTGGATTCGAATGCTAGCAAGCAACTACTCACATCGGAGCGACTGCTTTACACAACAGCTTTATTCTTATCAAACATTACCTCGTCTCACAACCAAGAGAGAAAAAAAAAATATTTTATTACCAACGAGTTTTGAAATTCTGTTAATTTTTAATTGATATATTGCTTTAGGTCCCGAGGCTATATGGCTGTAATGTATAATAAATAATATTCATAACTTGTTCAATATCTTTCATGTTATTGGCTCCAACTAACATTACTGGACTTAATATGGGTCTTAGAGTAAAGGCAACCAGTATTTTATAGCGTCGTTTTCTTCATCAAGACTATTTCCAACATTTCATAGCGCGTAATTCTTTATTTCTGTGTCCACTTAATACTATTAAACTGTAATAGAACATTAATGTAGAGTTTTGCTCAGGGATTCCTTCCGACTTTCTGCGGGGAAACCGAACTTTTANCACTGTGTTGTTGTGTGTGTGTGTGTTGTTGTTGTTTTTTAATTGAAAAACCAGTAACCTCGATGAAATGACTTTATTCTCCATCATTCCAGGATTCTCTCCGCGCATTACGCGAAAACTATGAAACCAAACTATGAACATTTCATCAACAGTGAACCGAGCAGTTGAAAAGAGCGACCTGTTCCAGTCAGAACGAGAACTTTCTGTGGATGAAACGTAATACATCATTGAAGATGAAGAAAACGTGAGTGGCAGAGCGAAACGAATTCTGAAAAGCTCCAGCCATCGAGGGCGCGGTGTCGCATCAGCTGATGAAACGATCGCACACACTGAAGTGGAAGAGCACATACTTCCTTAAACGCTAATTAAAATAATATAAATTATTTTCGTGCGTGTCGAATTATTTCTTTTTATTTGTAATTATTGTAAGCTCCTTGTCTATTATTCTTGTTCCCCATCCTAGCCCGGGCTTTTCTCCAGTTTTCCTTCAGGTAGAGACGGATTATTTATAAACACTCGCTAGACTCTTGCCTAGAGACGGCATCAATTAATATAATTATTAGCGAATTTAGTGTTATTTAATAGTTACAAATTATCAACAACAATACTTTCCGAATGATTTATAGTTGATAATAATACGTACTTGTGAAATGAATTTTCTATGTTTTATTAAAAACTATATTTGTTGCTATTATGTTAATACTATAACGCGTGTCGAACAATTTTTTAGCGTTAGGAGTATCTTGAAATTTTAAATCCTTAGCCTCTGCCTTAGGAATTGCCCTTGATCGGAAGTGATGGAATACGTCCCTCGTTCGCTTCCGGAGAGTAAATTAGTTTATTGTCCTCCGCGTGGTCATACGCTGTTTGTAACAGCTTTTTTGACAATAAAGTTTATATCTGTACTCAATCTTGTTTGTCTTGAGGACGTAATCTCTGTATCCTCATCCCATCTCGGGTTTCTCATTGCGATTCCTTTTGGCCATTTTGAACGGAATAGATGTGAAGTTTCTGGGTATATTCTGGAGAGTTAAGTTTTATTGTCTTTTGTACATAATGAGAAAAATTTAACTGTTTCTCGATTTTTCTTTCAATTGTTTTTCGACAACCCTAACTTAAGTTTTATATATAAATAAGGTACATATTACTATACATAACTTTTATTTTACTTTATATATTATTTAATTATCACATTAAGCATTAATTTTCAAATAACTAATTTATTCCAACAAACACTAATTTACCGACTGAATATTTTTTACAGAAAGTAATATAGTATTACATAAACACAAATATTTGTTGGAGTTATTATTTGCAATATGATACGACTGCTTTCGTCTCTACTCCGCGATAAAAAAGGCCAGTAAAAAAGCGTCGAAAGCGAAGTCTTCCTACGAGTATGTTTTGAATCCTAATACAATGCAGCATGAATTCATTCAACAATAAATATTTGAAGGTAAACGTCTTTGCCAGCTGCTCTCGAAAGAACTCAAATATTAAAGTAAATTTCTGCCCCTTACTGTGCAGTAATGCTTTTAACAGATAAAGTATTTTCATTTCGCATGATGAGAGATCTTGTCTTCCTCAAATAGACCATGTAAAGAGAGATTAAAATGCACACCCTAGTAAACACAAAACGACAAATTTGGACTGAAAAAGTCTACATGAATGTTTCGCCTATCAGAATATTTTTCTGATAATTGTTGCTTCTTTTTCGTTCAAAGCCAAAAGACCACGTGCGTCTGATTTGTTACAAAATCACCATATTCTCGTACGAGAGAGCGTGACGGTCGGCCTAATAAGTATGCTAACGGGAGACTCTTCTCGCCAAAGCGAACTTCTGCAAACATTACAGATTGATGGGTGACGGTGCGGAGGTGAAGGGGGATGACTCCGTCTTATTACCCTTCCCCCCACCCCACCCCGCCCTCACTGTGATGAGCAGTGCAAGACGCCCAGGAAGACAGGGGCGGTGATCTGAAGAGATTCGGCACAGACCTTGTTATGCCATGCAAATGGGGCGTCTCACGGTCGCGTCGCGCGGTGGCTGTATCCATATGCAAGGGGGCTTCTGCCTCTCTCTCCCTCCCTCACTCCCCTCGCGCCATCACCACCGCAAACGGCCAGCCGCGGGCCACAGGGCGTCGCTTAATAGACTCTAAAGTAAATTTATGACGCGAAGAATACCCTCTCGCTCCTCAAGACGAAAGGTGGCGCCCCATGCGGCAAACACTGACACTTCCTCCTCCTCCGCCTCAATCCCGCAGCTAATTGCGTCCGTCGGTTCGGCGGGGGAAGCCCCGAAAGCAAATGCTGATGTGTAGGGCGTCACGTGGTACGTGTGACATGAGCCGCACTCACGCTCCGAGCGGTGTGACACTTTAGCTCCACTAAAAGACTCACAATGGTTGTTGTCAGGAACGAAATTTCTTCGCACCTTTTAACATTGTAGAGGGCTTTTATCCAGTCAAGCAGACCACTTCATTACTATTACGCAACTTCTAAGTAAATTTGATTATTTTAAACTGTACACCATCAATATTATATCAATAAAGAATACAACATCTTCAATATTAACGTTTAATTTAATTACAACTTCAACCTCTGCGCGGAAAAACGGAATGAAATAAATTCGAGAGAAACGTATCACTTCAGCAATAGCAAAGAAAACGAACATGTCCAGCCATGTTTTGTTCAAATCGTAATATTAACAGGAGAAAGAAGCTCCGATATCGAAAATAAAATAGGATTTCATAAAATTACTTCCCGGAAATATTTGTAAGAATTTTTCGAAGTAATGCGCTACAATTATTCTGTAATATTACGTAAAATTAAAAAAAAAAAAAATTAATGTCAGTGGTAAAGAACAATACTATACATAGAAGACGACTTAGTTTAACATATTAATTGCAGGATAGAATATGAAACAAAAAACCAAGCTAAGAATGTGGTAACTCGTCAATTGTAAAGTCAAAGAAGGATTTATACGCTATATGACTATACACCGAAGTAATATGAATAAATCTGCCGTGAATATAAAGCGCCCTCTCCTAAGATGAAATTTGTAAGGAGTGCAGTCCATTAAAGAACTCCAGGGAGGAAGGGGTGTTGTAATGTTCCCCGTCGCACAGACACAGAAATATGTTCTTTTCAAACGGCGTAGCCCCCTGTGTGCAGCATGCAATTATCTGCTCCCTCTCACCAGTGCGTCACCCGCCTCCACAGCGGCTTCGAAGAGAGGAAATGCTTTCTCTGTGGAAGAAGTAGCAAAATCGGGCGCTTCCTACGCTCTGGTTTCGTATCCGCGTCGACTGAAGACAAGTTGAAATCCAACTATTCACGACACTTGGAAATATTCACCAAACTAGTTTTAATTCATTAATAATTCATTCTACTGATTTTTGCTGTTAGCTGCAGACAATTATTTTGTGATGTTAAAACTTGATAATAAATTTAGACCGTCGTTTGGCTCCTTCTTTGACAAAAGTGTCGCACTGCCTTCCATCACGTGATGCGGCTGCCATTTCCACGAGAAAAAGAGTATTTCCCACAGTTTTTTGCTGAATTATTCTTGTAAATGCCGTGTAAGGTATAAACATCTTAACGTCATGGCATTCCTTTTTCCATTTGGCGTGTTTTAGTACGTTTTTTTGCTATATTAAGCCGGTAGTTTTGTCAGAACATCAAAAAAAAACGTAAGCCCGCGAAAGTTTCGCCAAATAAACCCACAGCAATTTAAAGTCAAATAATTCGAAATTTTGCGCCGTTAGGGTACAAAAATTCATCGCTTTTGGACAGCAAATGGTTGAAACTATAATTTGTAACATGTTTTTTTTTTCGGGGGCAGGTTGTGGGTACTTCAGCCTACTCACTCAGACGAATAGAATGACCTTGAACAGAAGTTGTCGCAGGAGAAGAGATTCTAGAAGAGCATTGCCTTTCATTTTCACCTGAACACACTATCAGCAGATTCTAAGGCTACTATTATTGATTCTCATCATCCACTGGCATAATTACAAAGGGGAGCACACTATTCCCATCCCCTCCCCCGAAACAAAAATTACGAAGAAATATTTTAGTCATAAAACTCAGAAAATTATAGCGAAATTAATTGAAGGAAAAATAAAATGCCCCTTAGTGACCGTTTTCAACGGAGCAAATAATAATTATTATTACGTTTCGTTCGTTAATGTTACAAGTCCCCTCTCCCCAAAAAAATCTTTCTATCTTTCCCCTGTCACCCGTCAAAGATAGCAAAGACAGCAACGGCCTTGATCTTTATTTCTTGCTTTTGTATCTATCAAGTCATCCATTGTTATTTCCAATTAACACGGATGGATGGTTTATCGATATAGTCAATTGATGATGCTGACTGAAACGTTATTCATTTAATAACACGTGATTATACGTAACTCATTGACATTCAGCCATGATGTGTAGATCGTGCCAACAGTATGTTTTGAGATCGAAATGAATGAAATGCCCGCGAAACATAACTTGACTCATTCCTTTCACACTCGAGGGATCGTAAAATGTTCCCTTCATTGAAAACAGCGCCTTTCTTCACTGTTCCTTCCTTCTGAGGAGTATAATTATCTTTTTACGACTCCACACTGATTCAGAAAACACATTGATTCATACTCACCTACAATTGCTCCCAGAATCTCCAGACAAAAAGTGACAGCACGAAAGCCATTCCGAACATCTATTAGAAAAAAAATGACTTCCTCTTAAGAAACATTATTAATGGCATTTAAACAACGCACTTATATTTTGAAGGAGACGTGAGAATATAAATATGAGAAGTCTTTAGTATATTTTCGAATTCTGACCGATCGAGATGGCGAAATGCGTGTACTCGAATCAAAATTATAGTCACTCCATAAAAATAAAACATTATACAAATGCCAAATTTCAAAAGTAAGCATACTCGTAGCTGTTCACGAAAGATCTTTCCAAATTTCGAAATCCATTTGAGTGATAATACGCCAACAAAAACCAATACTTTTTCGCTAGCATTTCCCCCTCAATACTTTCCAAAGAAGATGTAAAACAAATGCGCTTTTGATAAGAGACGGAGTGGAGTGGAAAGGAGTGGAGTGGAGTGGAGTGCCCAGCTGAGCAGAGCGCTCGTAAAGCCGCGGAGGGATCGGAGTGACCCCGCATTGCATCGCACTGCCCTAATGAAGAGGTTCGGTGGGCCCCGTCGCGGAGCGAGACTCCTCTTCCAACCGATGCGAAGAGGCCGAGACGCAGCCGGAGACCGGATCTTACAAATGACATAACCGCAATATATCGACGGAGACAAACAAACTTCCCTTCTCCGCTTTCGCGTAAATCTCCTCCTCTTCAGCGCGAGTGTCCAAGGAACAGAGGGAGGAACAGACGCAGCAGCATAGATCTCTGCTTTGCGAACACGGCAAAGGAAAAAATACTGTTTGGTATCTCCGTCTCTCTCTCTCGTGCGCGCGCATCCACTTGGAGGAGGGGGAGGAGGTATAGTACGTAACACTCGACTTCCCCCACTCAAATCATTGTGCGAGAGAGAGAGAGAGAGAGAGACACCAAACTCTTTCTATAAGACCTCTGGGTGTACACCACATGTAAGTCTACGTGTAAGAGAGGAAAATTGCTGTAGGATAGACAGGATGGTGGAAGGGCAGGTCACAATTTACGTAACGCTGTGTGTGTGTGTGGGGGGGAGGTTCTTGGTACCGTTACACCGCGTTACGGCGGGGTGGGCAGGGCGTAGACTTAATGAAACGTAACTCTTAAGTTTAATAGCTATTTCCAATCATACAATTAATATATTTATTTTTATATAGACTATGATTTATAGGGCAGTTAAAATCTTGAAGTTTGCCAGAGTAATTCGCGAACTCAACCGAACGAATAATTAAGACAGAACATTAGGATGGTAGGAGCAGTAGGGAGAAAACACGCGAGGTACCGATTTGCGCTGTCTGTTATTGTGCAGAGCAGGAGCGAGTGAGGAAGGGCTGGGCGAGGCGAGGCGGCGCGGCGCGGCGCGGCGCGGTCACCCCTGGCTTCAGTTCGCCCGTCCGCTCGCCTCCGACTTCGGCAATATGTTGGCCACTATAAATCATTGTTAGAAATGACTAAGAGCGGAGCGCACCCCCCGAGGAGGAAGACAGAGCGAAAAAGTGCCCTGGAAAATATGATGTAATTTATATGGAAATGCATTGGAAATCTCATGTCATTTGGAGATATGAATGAAAAATTCAGTGTACGGACGAAGTGGGTCCGGCGTCGGCCTCTGGCTCAGCGGGCAACAGACGGCGGGAGAGAAGAGAGCGAGGAGGCTGCTCACCCGCGGTGCTGGACGCAGCGGCGGCCGCTGAGCCTCAACTCGCTCTTACGTCTTCCCCCACGCTGTCCCAGATCCTTTTGATAGAACGTGAAGACATTATAGAAGATGTACTTGAAGGTAATATGAACGTGCCAGGCACGTAACTATTTATGAATGTCAGTAATATTATTTATGAATTAGGGTGAATTAAAAACTGATTTTATGTGAATTATACCGAACGTTTGGAAGAGCTTTTCAAATTTATTTAACAATCGAGCTTTGAACCAGATCCACATCTTTGGATTTAGTGTACATAACTTCACAAGGTTTTGATGCTCCAACTAATTAAATAGGTATTTACAATCTGTTGTTATTTAAAAAAATATATTTTCTACGTGAAATTGGTGTCATTCATATTTTAAATAATTTAAATTTATGTGGCCCTTGTTCGACATACAGATTCATTTTTATAAAATCGTTGCGTCGTACGTCGTACTTCAAACGACGAACTGAGTAATTGGCGACCCCTGTTTTGGACAATACAATATATAGTAGTTCGCAATGCAATCGAAAACAATTTTTGAAAAATATGACGCAATATTTTAAACTCGATATTTTCTAAAACATTTTTAGTGAATAATTGTCCTTCAAGAGCGATAATAAAGGGTTTAACATTTTTATCACACTTGTGCGACGCGTCCTGTTGGGTTCTTTAGGGGCTGAACGACGGAATAACAGTAAGAAATATAATAGATTTCTCTAAAAAAAAAGAACTTTTAAGGTAGACACAAAAAGATGAATTTTTCTCCATTTTCATACTGCAACTTTTCATATGAATTTTTGTTCAAACGTGTAAACATTTTTTAAAAAATAGTAAACAGTAAAGACTTTGTTGTATTTCCACTACCAGATCTTGAGTTAGAAATATTTGCCACTTGAATGTGAGGAGCCTTTTATCTTTTCTTTCTCGTCGCCGATGCATTAAATTGTCTTTCGTCGCACATTCGTCTCCGACGAAATAGCATCTCGAGTTAAGTGGTGCTCAGCGGCCACATCAAAACAGAATCCTTTAAAATATTTCAACACAGAATTCAAGCAAACATGAAAAAATACATCATTTTTTAAAATGGTCATCTTCGCTTCCTGGATTTGAGATATTGAAGGAAAAATACAAAAACAGAAATATCGACATAGTTCAGACGTAGAACCGAATTCTGATTCACACAAATATTATTGTTTTCATTTTATTTTTTTTTTTTTGTGAATACGATGTGAATAAGCAACGTCAACGAGAGGCCAGAGCACGAGGTCCCGGGTTCGAGTCCCGATCCGTCGCAATTTTCACCCGAAGGCTGTTGACGTTTGCAAACACACTCCTCCTCGAGGGAAAACTTCCAGGTTCTCGGAAGTTGTGAGTTAAAAACGATGCGAATATATTTCAAATAAACAAAGTCACAATACGAAAGGAGATATTCACACACAACTGTGTATAATAATAAATAATAATAATAAATTTATTGTCAAATAAGCAGTTACAAACTGCGTATGACCACGTGGAGGACAATAAACTAATTTACTCTCCGGAAGCAAGCAAGGGACGTATTCCATCAATTCTGATCAAGGGCCCTGAGGCAGAGGCGGATTCAAAAATTTCAGCAAAAGTTCCTAGATAAGATAAAAAGTTAGCTACGAGTTATAATACATATATAATGTCAATATGTTTGTAATTTAACGCAAATATGTTTGTAAATTTACATGTACAAGTTATTATCGAACTATAGATTATTCTGAGTATAGTGTTTAAAAAATCATAAGAATTGAAAAAAAAACACTAAATTCACGATTTATTGTTACAATAAACACGCCCCTAGACAAAAGCCTAGAGAACCTGTATAAGAATTCCGCCTCTACCCGAAGGAAAAACGGAGAAAAACCCGGGCCAGGATGGGCTTACAGAACTGAATTATGAGCTTAGAAAACTGAATAAAGTCTTTACATTTTTTGGAGGTGGGAGGGTTGATTCCCCTTATTCCCACCCTCTAGGTGCCCCCTGCAAATGCATACTTACGAATCGGAATTACCTCGAAATTTGAAACAATTATTTTCCATAGACCCAACGTATTCGCTCTGAAAAGAGGCAAAACACTGATTTGAATATTGCCATTCTTTCCACTCCACAAAATAAAAAGATACGAATTAAAATTGTAATCTCACAAAACGCGGTTGAGATTCTTCTGACGACGCCAAAGCCCACATTGCGGAATAATTCCATTGCGCGCGACGTTTACGGCGCTGTGAGTGTAACGAACGAACGAACGAATGAAGCGAGCGTAGCACACCTCGTCAAAGAAAGGTTTTTTGGGCGATAAACACCTCCTATCGGCAGAAAGCGCCTCCTCCAGGAGCATAAACACTCACATTGCCAAGCCTCCAGGTATTAACAAATGATTTCCACACCTTTTCTTTTTGCTCCTCCATAACAGCTCATTAAGTCGCACGCGCGCCGCCGGGCAAAAAACAACCAAGGGTCGGGCAGTAAAACACACGCGTCATAAAGCAACCAGCGGTTTTGTGTTGACGGGAGGCTTCGTCCACGACGACTCCTCCTCCTCCTCCTCCTCAGTCGGAGAAATGCACCGCGCGCCCAAAAGAAGAACATTGATGAAGTTATAAATGTCCTTTACGGGCTGTTCGACTAACACGTTAAAAAGGCGAGACAGCGGCAACGGCAGTTCGCCTCGGGGCGGACACGAGAACGAGGCTCGTCAAGCCGAGCGCGACCGACCGACCGCTGCCTTGAGGCAGGCCATGTGCACTGCACTGCACTGCGCTGCGCTGCACTGCACTGCACTGCATCACCACTCCCCACCCGCAATCTCCATAAAGTTCATTCCTTCCTACCTTCCTTCACCCGCTCTCATTAAGCGCCTAATGAGACGAAGAGCAAGACATTTCGCGGTCAAACGACGAAAGGCACGGATTTTGAGAGTTGCTCTCAAAAGACAATACGCGCTACTTCACTCCTTCTTCACCCCTCGAGTACTAAGCACTGAAGATGATGAAGAGAATATGAGCATCCCGATGAGAGCTTTTAACAACATTGCTACGTCATCCCTTTCCACAGGGATTCCCCTGCTGCGGTGGCGCGATCTACCGGGAGCTAGAGAAAGCACGCTGATGTCTGGGGGACGGAGGAGGGAGGGACTGGCGCCACTCGCTTTTGCCCGTCGAGGGATCCGCCAGTACTTTATAGCCCAATAGGACGTATAACTCTGTTTATTTTATATTTCCAATTCCCGGCTGCCGCAAGAGAGAGGCTGAGCTGAGCAGTAGCTGTAGACACGGGCGCGGCCGAGGCCCGTAATCTGGTAATACAGCCCTGAGGGACTCGCACCGGTCGTAACCGCTGCCCACACAGCGCTAATAACTTTTTAAGGCCCGCGCTCAGAGATGTCATTACCAAATTACTCGGGGGAAGAGAGAGGGAGGCGCTCCGTGGCCGGTGGGTCTCCCGCCTGCTTTACGGCCGCCGTTGCCTCCTCTGAGAAGGAAGGCGGGAAGGCGGGAAGCCCTGAGGAGCGACGTATCCCCTCTCACCCCCTCTCACTCCCACTCACAGAACTCACAAACTCCAGAACTTTGGAGGATCTTCGCTCCGAAAATACAGCTTGCTCCAAAACTCATCATCAAGTACTTCGCGGAAGACCGTCACATAAACCAACACACATTAACCAATAATTAACCACTGCCTCGCTAATACGTATCGTCATTAGCTTATTCTAATCTTGCTGACAGTTGACGTGAGGTGACATGAACGTATGACGTCAGATTCATCCCAATCTCATTGCTGTATGATCTTCCTGACTTTCAGAAATCATGAGGGATATTAACAACGTTACACTCTCAACTCCTGATCAAACTACATGGCACGAATATTTCAATTAATTGTTACGCCAGGTTGCGTCATGAATCCAACTCACAAATTTCACCCATTCATGATGAAACATCTTCGTCAAATTTGGCTTCATGAGCAGACTTCGACAAAAAAAATATTATGGTGTATAATGCGTTTAGATTCCTCACCGTTGGATTCAAACTTGTAAAATTAGATGCACAACTCGAGACCAAACTCAATCTGCTATCTACGTAGCAAAAATCTATAAACATTTTACGGTATTACAAAATGTTTCATATACGTTCGGACTGCTAATAATGTCCAGGAAAATTAAGCTCTTTCAATATTTTTTTATCAAACCCTAATAATTGTTCATACCCGAAAATATATTTACATTCATTTGAAATAGGACATTTGCATTGATAACTTAAAATTCACCCGATATTTAAGTATGAGTGATAAACCAGCAATCTACGCCATGCAGGGATCTATTTTGTAACTAGGGTTGTAGTGAACAAATAAAAATGAAGATCTGTGCGCAGCTACTTTCTAATAACAGTTTCTGAAATCGAAAGAGGACTAAAAATAAGCTGCGACAGCAAAAACTAATACCGGTAGCTGAAAACCCTGACATCAGCAAATAATAGAATACTTTCATGTGACAAGCATTCTCATGTGTTAAACTGACTAAAAAAACACTCATAACCCAATTCCAACTTCAAGATATTATCTCGACGAGTCAATTTATGAAATGATCGCAAACGTTTTGCATCAAAACATAAAAAAACCCGCTCGTCGTGTTCATAAAATAAGGTCAAAACATAATACATCATCTGCAAAATAACAAGAAAAAGATAAAAGCTCAGTAGAATATGACATTAGATACAGGAAAATCAAAAGATATCGAATAATATTTTCTTTAATGCCGCTTCGAATCTGACATTCGACGACTCCACCAATCCACTCTTCATTAAATCTCGACAAGTGCTCTCAAAGATGCAACCAGCGACCCGAGACGTTCAAAAGGGGCCGCGACATACATTTCCCATGCTCACAATTTTCTTTTCATAAGTTTCGTTCATAATTAAAATGTCAAAATCGACACACGATCTATGCTGTATTTTTATTCGAATTTTGATGTCACTAGATTCATAATTATACAAAGCACAGAAAAAAGAATTACAGCCTATAGATTTTTGCCGTAATTGTTCTTAGCACATTCATTAGATGTCTGAATAGATAAGACATAATCTACCTTTTAATAATGGTTATAATTAGTCGGGATTGTTTATGTATTTCGGAGAAACATCAATTTTGGAAAAATTGTTGTAACCATTTGTATTACGCAAAATATCCTTATCTTACCCTCACCTTAAGACAGATTAGTTTCAAATGTATTTTGTGGTTGTTGTAATTTTCCATAAATATCGCTATAAATAAAACAAATTATTTATTCGAACTCGTTTTTACATGTAAATTGGAGTCCATGCTTTTTCCGTCCAGACAGAAAGTTGTGCTATCAACACACAATCCATCATGTCCAGAACGACGGATTTTTGTATTTTGTATTTTCATTTTTGTGGTACGTAAACACATTTTCCCCTCATTTACATTCATCAGTATCAATGTGTTGACAAGTTATTTACAGTAAAAGTAATTACTTAATTTTAAAACATAGTTATAGAAACATTAAGGAAATACTCGTAAATATGATACAATGTGCAAATCTAGAGCAAATTAGACGTGTCGTTACTGCGAAAAACTATTTAAATGAATAATAATTATTATTATTACAAACTCATCGTATTTTGAGAGAATAACTTCTGCTTTAGCAACGCGCCCCAGCTGATGAACTAATTCTGCTTAATTCTGCTCGTATGTGAATTACAAGAATGAGTGGTTGCCACGAAAGAAGAACAAGGGAGCCAAGGGTGGTGACACGGGGGAGGGGGTGAGAGGGAGGGTTGGAGGAGCAGGAGGCGAGGAGGCACTGGTATATAGGGGCGAGAGGGAGATTACAGCAAGTGTCTCTTGGCTTTTCTTCGTCACGCTCAGTTACGACAGGGTTCTGTTTACGGATGTGATCGCACTTCAGACGAAAGAGCGTCTCTTAAAATATCACGAGCATTTAAACCCAAAAGGTATCCGTGCGCCAAACAAGGAAGGGACGTACTCCGAAATGAAGACCTAAACTCCAGTCTGCAACATAACGAGGTCATCATCCCCTTTCAAGGGCGCCAATCCAGAGCATTGGTCGTTGTAAAAGGGTCACTGAGCAACTGGAACATTTATAGAAATGACGATTAAACTAATCAGAACATGTTCTCAAGAGTTCACAAAGTAATTTCTTATCAAGGAAATTATCCCAGTTGTGCTTATAAAGTTATAGAATGTTTTCATACCGAATTTAGAACTTTTATTCAAAGTTTCGTAAATAGGAAATGATACTCCACGTTGATATATGAAATGCGGACAAAAAATACCAGAACAACTTAGAACAACCTCTGTGATATTAATACAAGAAGGGCACACTTTCTACAGGACGAAAAGTGCGAGAGAGTGAAGTGCTGCGTATGCGATTTATTTCTTTTGAAAGCACTCGAGTTCCGTTGTGTTCCGTTGAAGTGTAATACTTTTCTAAACCATTCGTACACCGAAAACTCGCGACGCATCGATACAAAACCGATTCCTCTCCGATTCCTCTCCATTCTTCGGTTATCGCAGGAAATAAATTTAAAAAAGCGCTTTTGAGGGAAAATGGCTAATTAGATGGAGCGTGTCGAGTCTTGGGGATGAGGACGACACAAGCCT
>NNCF01130330.1:90548-103963 GCA_002313205.1 Laupala kohalensis | reverse complement strand
GAAACGCTGAGTGCAAAGTCTTGTCTGAAGCAGAGCTGCTCGCGCCCCTCGTTGCTGTCGCCGAGGCACCTTATTATGCCGCCGCCGCCGCCTTCCGTTAAGTTTTAAGCCGCCGCCGCCGCGCGTTGGGAGGAGGAGGAGGACGAGGCGGCAACGGAAGACTCCTTAGCTTCTTAGCTGCTCCCTCAGCCTTCGCCACAACAGCTTGCGGTTCTAGGGCGCCGAGAAACAACGTCGCAGGATTACGCCCCAGGGCGGCCTACCTTAAAACCAACTGTTGCCATTAAAGGGGAATGGATAATGCGAGGCGCCAATTTACTTAATCATCTTAGGTCATCTTCGCGCGGTGGCATCAAGCGCTCTGTGGCGGCAGAGGGGGAGGATGAGCGGATTAAAGAGAAGGCGGCGGGGGCGGGGGCGGGATGACTTACTCTTAGTGGAATGACAAGAAAGCACCGAGCGTGAACCGTCACACAAACGGGATACGATTCTTCTCTTGCATCACCACATCACGCACAGAAAAAACTACAATTCTTTTTCTTGTTCCTTCAAAACACAATAGAATAGTATAATATTGTAGTGCATTTTTTTGACAATAAATTTATTATTATTTATAGATACATAAAAAATAGTACATGTGACAAAATAGTATTGCTTGAGACTATGTATCAAAATTATGAAGAAAGTAAATGAACAAGTAAAATGAATTTTAAAAATTGTACAACCACCAGTATGCAACATAGTTTTATAAAATATTATTTAAATCAATATAATACGAAAGAAGTGAAAAATGTTTTAAATTTACATAGAAACGAATATTGTAAATGCAATTATAAAAGATTTCTTTTTGTGAAAATTTAAACTGAATGCAAGTAAGTGAAAGACGTCTCCCATTTAACATGAGTTTGCAACTCTGTGTTATGTTTCGTCACTTGTATCCTTCACTTGAAAGTTAAAGACACTATCTCTTTAATTAATTTATTTAATGAATTACACAGAAAGGAGAGTAGTACAGAGAACCAAGAAAATAGAGATAAGAGAATAAGAAAGAGAGTATGAGTGTTCGTTCTCAAGAGAACCGAAAGCAACAACAACAACAACTCGTCTTATTTCCGTTGATTGCAACTCGAGTGGAGATATAAACAATATCCATCATTGGACGAAACAGAATTACTTTTAAGGAAGTTCTTCGTTGCAAAGCAATACGAGTATGTCTCTTTCTTTTTCTATTGTCACTCTACAGCGCATCTTAGTCGCCGTATTGGCTCTGAGCCCCAGCGTTGGCGCAGGTGGCAGCGTTCTAGTTCGTCACCAAGCCATCCCGGGTTCAATTTCCGGTCGTTGTAGCTTTTCACATTAATGTCCCAGTTCATAGAGCTGTGCCTACAGAAAAGCCAACCTTCCTTCCTCTATCCAGCTCCTCTTAGTATCAATAACTCTAACTACTTCTACTAACCCCTCCATGTGGACGAAGTTGTTGGTAAACCCAGCTAAAACCAGCTAAACCCAGCTCACGTACTAACAATAGCCCCTACCACCCAACTCGTAACTCCTATCGCTCCAAGTAGATAAGCTTCAATAGCACTAAGCTACATTTCCTCCCGATTACAAATACAACAATGTATTGGCGTTTCCTATCCCTGTCCTGTGTATTTCTGTAGTAGATGGAATTTGTGTTCATTCTCTATTAAGTAGCGTCCGCTTGTATATGTTCGGTTGTATCTGTGTACAGACTGCGCTCTTTCCTGTCCGTATAACGGGAAATCCCACAAAACATGGTCAGGTGTTTCCTTCTCCGCACCACGTGTATATTTTTCTGTATCTATTTTATTTATTTTCCGAAAATACGTGTTGAAGTTTCCACGGCTCCTTGAGAATTGTTTTGTTAGGTTGAACCATTTTCGATTCTTTCCCGCAAATTCTACCGGCTTTAGGTTTCTAGAGGATCAAAACGCGGGGATGAAAGTAAGACGGCTCTCAAACTCTTCGCTTTCATCGTTCGACGCCGCAAGGTGACCTCTCCTACCCAAATTTTGACCGCGCGAACGCGGGGAACTTGGTCTTATAAACCCCGAACAATGATAGAAATTCCAAAGGATTTGGAAAGCAGGAGTTAAACATCCAAGTTGCGAGCAGTTGAACGATCAATGCGAAGGGTAAAGTGTGCCAGTGACCTTGGAAAAGGATGGGTCATCGCGTTCACAGAGGGAGAGGTGTGGATTAATCAATGACTGCATTAGAGCTTAACTTTTCTGTGTTATGAATCTAATGAAAATATATTTAGAATGTAATGCTTCCCACAACCACATTAATAAATATATTTTAAAAGATTTGCAAAGTATCAAAGTTACTCCTCTTACTGCACACAAACAGTAACTAGTAGGACTGTTTATGACAGTCAAGAAAAAGATGCGTCCAAAAATAGCACTCATGCATAAAATAGTTTAGAAAATTGTGTTTAAATTGCATTTTACAATTCTGCTGATTATTGTACTGTTTACGTGTGTCACATTAACGACTTTTTTCGAAGTAAAAACTGTATTTCAATCTCATCGCCTTGTCACTGGTTTGCGACTTGATCACGTGATATATAAACAGCAACATGTCGCGAATGAAATTTACATGATATTGAACAACAGAAGAAAATTGATACGTTCTGCAAGGGCACAAATTTTACAAAAAGGGAAAATGTTACATAAGATGATGATAGTGGACACAGATGGACACAAATGGATTATTCGGTTGTCGTGATTGTTAAATGCTTCGTGCATAAAGAGATATTTATTCCTTTATCAGTTAATCATTTGTTTTAATATTTTCTAGTAGACTGATAAGAGCGCCCGACATTTAACTGAGGGAATAAATGTGTAGTTTGGGTAGAATATGATAATCCACGGAAGGACTGTACAGTGTTGTAGTAAAACCTCTCCACCTAAACCTTTGACAGCTCCAAAACTTGGCGTTTCAATCAAATACTTTTACTTTCTGAAAGAAATGAACAACTATTCAAACAAATTAGTTTTTGCTCGGCCAAAACCCCGTGTTCCCAACACGACGACACCCGAGTGTTTGCTCCGCTTGTGGCAGGTAACACACACGCGCTCATATTTCGTGTCGCCTTTCAAATCTCTTCTCAAGATCCTCCGAATACATTCGCTTCAATTCTTTATTCAACTCATGGACTCAAAAGAACATAAATCAAATTAGGTTCGTACATTTTGGGCGAATTTTTTTAACTGCATATTTTTACGAATCAAAGAGCGAGATAAATTTACATATATTGTGTACAAATCGCGTTTCATATGCGTTGTTAAATTTTTTATTTCACAAAAGTATTTTGTGTTTTCTTTGCAAGCGTTGCTTTGGACGTGTCAACCTCTGAAACGAGAGAGATGCAGTAGGAAGTAAAAGTGATCCTGTTCTTTCGTTCGCGTGTTCCGAATATTTCCTCGTGTCGCAGCGCGTGCACGTGCTGGCGCGGTGGCGCGGAGGCGGGGAGGAGGTGGGGAGGAGGCCCATTCATTCAGCTGCCGTTTACCGCCAATCAGGCGCAGTGCAGCGGAGGTCACGAGAGGTCGCCGCGGGGGCCATCATGCACTTAAGCAGCAGCAGCAGCACTGGGTTCCGTTGTCGCGTATACTCTCTCTCTCTCGTCCCACAGCAGCAGCGCCTGCCCGCCTCGGTCCCCGCCCTGCGCCCAAGCGGCAGGCGACGACGCCCTGAGCATACCAATGCGGGTTTAGCGCCGGCGTGCGGCCCGAGGGTGGAAGCAGAGGAAAGCCGTAATCCCGAGCTGTGCTGGATCCCACTATTAGCGTGAAGCGGCACGTCCCACCCATCGCTCAGGCCGCCGCAATGCAAGTAGGTCAGTGCCTGCCTGCCTGCCTGCCGGTCGGTCGGTCGTCGGACAGTGCTCGAAGCGAGGGGTGGGTCGAGAGGAGGCCGGTGAGTGGCTCCAGACTGCGCAGGTGGCAGTGGAGGGGTAGCAAAGGGGTGCGGCGCGCACGCGCTGCCCTCCCGGGGCTCGATTGCGCAGGTGCGAACGCACTGGTCCCTTCCCTCTACACACAAAATCCATTATATTGCATTCTACGTTTATTTTAATTCAGCCATCTTCTTCTCTCTGGCCTCTCATATTTATTCAACGTGGATCACAATTCGGATAGGGATGGGTCAATGACCCGAAAGTTGACATTCATCCCGATTGGATTGGGGAAACAAAGAAAACGTTATTGAGACAATTGTGATCGAGAAAACAACATCGTCCTGCATTCTATTTCATGGCATTCAAAATCTTCGTCTGGAAGTTAAAGACACACTTTGCGATTGCGGAGCGGAGCGATTTTTCCGCCGACCTGTGTTATCTTGAGGGCAAAGACACACCTAGCGGGAGCGGAGTGGAGATCTCCGCTCCTTCCTGCGCGACCTTGTCGCCTGCTGTAGGTCACAAGTGTTAATAAATGGATGGGTATATTGAGAGAAGCCGCGAAGACGGCGGATGATTTCTTTCAAGGCGCTTCCTTTGAATATCATTTCCTTCAATTTCTACGGACTGATTATTAATTGTATCAATCTTCATATTAATTATTGCAACACTTAAGTTATAATATCTCTAAGTATTTGTTCTAGTGCTTCCTCACTTATTTATTTAAAAAAACTTTTCGCGTCCTTTTTAGTGGAGTTCGTTTCTCTGAAGCTTTCTTCTCTTCGTGTTTTACTATTTTTTACTTCTTCGTGTATTCTTCTATTTGTATTTTAGTGTTTTGAGATTTTCGTTATGTAATTGTCAAAAATTTTGGCGTTTTTTAGTTAAAAAGAGAGAAATGCACATTTTCACATCTACATTTTAAAGCTTTACATTTCCATTATTTGTAATATTTGTTCCTCAATTTGAGTTCTATGTCGTACTATTTTTGTGAAGCAATTGTGAATCTTTGTGTCATATTGTGAATTGGCATTGTTTTGTGATTTTAATTGTCCGTGTATTTAAAACGAACTAAACACTACTTCCTAAAAATCTAAAAGAAGAAAAAAATTGAATCCGCCTCTGCCTTAGGGCCCTTGATCGGAATTGATGGGATGGTCCCTTGCTTGTTTCCGGAGAGTAAATTAGTTTTTTTTCCTCCGCATGGTCATACGCAGTTTGTACTGTTTTTGACAATAAATTTATTATAAATTTATTATTATTAAACTTGTCGAGTAGGTAAGTTTCAAAATATTGAGTAATTTTGTCTCTACAGTTCGCTTTTAATGATCAAAATTATATGAAATTAACAATTTTTTAACACAGATGAAAGATTGTTCTACAGTTGGCTTTATTTAAAGTGTAAATTAAAAATTTATATTACTACTTTATTTATAAACTAAATTACTTTATTGTCCTCCACGTGGTCATAAGCAGTTTGTAAATGCATTTTTGACAATAAAGTTTATTATTATTACTACTACTTAAAATTAACTGTTTTAAAACAAAAAATATAGAGTCAATCATGTTAAGTATTTTGGAAGGTAGTTATTTATCAATAATTATTGATAATTACATGGTGGGAGAGTAAATTTTAAATGGGAATTATATTTGAATTACATAATTATGTATTCTACTATTAGCGTCCATAAAAAAACATATACACGATAAATAAATAAATTACAACCTACGACTTTTTTACGGTCGATTACAATTCGTATTGTTCTTATTAAAATGCACAACGTAACGAATCGTGGTTTGAGTCGTCGTTTGGTGGTAACACATTGTAACACTAAACATGAACGTGGCAACGTATTTCAGTATAGAGCACAATATATACCGTAATCTTCCGTAAAAAGGTCCTATGTTGTTATTCATTTCTTATGTAAGTATATTTCACTATCACTGTTATATTGACACTGTGTATAGTAGGTCTATTTCTATTATTTTAAAAGTACAATAATAGTCACCGTTGTGTTCATTGCACAGTAAACAATAAATATTACTTTAAACATTTCATAACATATAGCTATGTGTTTTACAACAAAAGCATTGTGTAGTTAGCGGGCAGTTGCATGGATGCTCTGTACAAGCAAGACCTGCGCGAAACATGTATGTTTTCGTCCTTCCACCCCCCACTCACATTCCTCTACTCCTGTCCGCTGACGCCCGCTCCGCTGACGCTCCGCTCGGTGTGTCTTTGCACAAGCGGAGCGGAGCGGTTAAACGCAAGTGTGTCTTTAGCCTTCAACCATGGCGATCCGTTGTACTAGACACAACACAAATACACAGAGAACCATATTGAACTCCTACCTTGACGGGCAGATTCCTGAGGTCGAAACTTCATTATCGATACACCCGAAATAAATAAAGATACTCTGAGGATCACAAAGAGACACAGGACGCGTCAAATGCACTAAAACAGTAACAACAGTTACATGAAACGACGGTGAATACTCATCATTAAATGTGACGAATTTGTTCAGCGTAGCACAGATAGCCCGTGAACTGGATCTAGAGGAGGATGTCTGGCCAAGGACACGAATTTGTTTATTTTTTCTGAAGAGAGAATTCTAAGCTAGATCAAAAATAGGTAGTCGCGAAGTCTTAGAAACTGGAATACAACACCTTTGAAACATAGAAATGAAGTAAAATGACGAGCAACATGATTATACATTCCGCAGTAAGTTTTATTTTTTAGATCATAAATCTTTATTTGCAATTTGTTCTTACAAATTGAACATTAGGCGAATATTGCACAAGGATTAAAAATAACACGTAAAAGTGTAAAAATCAGGTATTGTCACTGCTTGCTTCCAAGTTAAACGCTGGTTCCGTGGGCTGCTGCCCTTGTTGCATGCGAACGGAGTGGAGAGCAGTCAAGGTCACAGCCACAGCGCCGTTCACGTCGCCACTACGTGACGCAGCGGAGGACCGCACGACCGAGTCTTTCACAGTAGAAATCACTATTTGCTCAATGTTCTCCCAATATAATCTTCTAGCACTATTGAATTAAATAAAAGTAATTTACACTATATTTCCTAGAAGTACTGGCGCTGTTCGACATGAAACTCTCTCTTATCCAACAGTCGAGAGACAGAGGACCGACACGATTCACCACAAAAGAGGTTCCACAGACTGTCGCTTACTTATTATTATTATTATTATTTTTTTTTCGTTTTCATTTTTTGTTTCAACCCGGAGTCTCGACCACATGGTCATTACCTATGTTTTATTTTCTCATTTTTCTATGTACAGCAGCCACATGTAGCATCAGCTCCTTCACAATTTGCATTTCCAACTACTCACGGATGATTTGCCCAACTGGTTTCATTTTTACCCCGCGCGCTGTACGACACGTCCGATAGTACCCACTCGTGGAGGAGGAGTGTGCAGTGGGTAGCACACCTGCGGCCAGAGCAGGAACACCCGCGTTCGAGTCCCGGTTTCGTCGCAATTTTCACCTGAGGGCTGTATACAACACATTGTTAACGCGATGCCTGGAAGATATCTTCCATCACTCGGAAACTTCTGGTCGGTGGGAGGGGGGTGGGGGGGAGGGGAGAAGGCAAATCCATTAGCTCCCTCTTGTGTTGATTCAATGAAATAAAGCGGTACGCTAACAGATAATAAAATGCGACATGCGACAGAATCAAAATGTAATAGTTAACAAAAAATTGGACAAACTGTTGTTGTTGTTTTTTCAGCTGCATCAATGTGCTACCTCATCAACTTCGTTTCGCTAATTTCAAAAAAAGAAAAATTGATTGAAAAAGGAAATTTGTGCGATAAAAAATCTGCACCCAGGATTCTCGAGTGTCCGGTTCTTCTAGTAAAAATAAATAAAAACCTTCCTCGGCACTTAATAACATTCCAACTCGACTCATTTTTAAAACACACATTTTTCAAGGTATTTATTAAATTTTTTATTGATTTATGTCGCTTCTAATCGTCGACTTCCCACACTTTCTAGAATCTAAAGCGGTCGCTCCACGAAGGCAGCAGAACGTATGCAAAACGGGCTGCATCGCGAAGTCATTCGAGTATCCATCTTCTGCCACTTTAAACGCACTCATTATAGCGAAGGGTTAAGACATAAATGGGGTCTCCATTATGTATCTTGACTGCGTCGCCCGTAGATCAGTTGATTGGACGCTTGCAGCGCGCGTATTCTGCCGTCTGCTAAAAGAACATTTCCTTTCACGTGTAATCCTCAACATATGATGATGACGCCATGAATTTGCAAATATATTTCTCATCGAGGGAGTAAGTGTATTTAACATAAAACACCGACGCTGAAAGATACTTCGCTACTTAACACGAGTAGAGATTTCACACATTCTACAAATACGCACATGAAATTTACATTTTTTCCATAACACATTATTCTGTTGCATATACAGTAGTTTTATCCCTGCCTCGCGTGTACCAATAACTTTTTCTAAAACAAGAACACAAAAATTTCGAAAGCTATTGTTCATTGCAACCAACAGAACAAACTGAAAATCTTCTAATACACCAGACTCAATATACAATTATTAACATTAGCACGTATTTTCACAATTATCAAGTACGCAAGAAAGCAAATGAGTCCATACGTTTAGCAGCCACTGAATGAATCCGCGGGAATAAAGTAAATTATTGTACAATTTATTAGTGATGAAATGACGTAAGCAGTTCTGCGCATGTAGCAGATGAGTCGGCAATATTCTATTATTTCATCTTTTATTCTTTCCCTTTGCGAGATAACAGCATGCAAAATTCAAATCGAGAAAATAAGCTGCTTGACTCCTTTGTTTGTAAAGGATGTTTCCTTGACAATTGACAATTGACGGCTGCGATGCGTCTGACCAGAGAATTGTACGTGACACTTAATTGTGCATTATCACTATTCATAACTGTTCCACGTCGTATTCATTATCGTACACTAACGTAACCGACGTCCCATTTACATTATTTAATGCCAAATACTATTATTAAATGGCACAGCTAGTTATCCATTATTTTAACATTTTTGTTTTTCCTCCAAACATTCGTATAACTCTACAGGTACACGAGAAGTCTCCTCTTCACCTTCTTCGTATTCATTGAATGATATCTTCAGGAAATTTACGAAATGTTATCTTCAAAAAGGTTCAAATATGAAGCAAAAACACCTAATAGGAAATTTAAAAAGTTTCACCAATATTTTTTCTTCTAACAAGGGAAGTTCCCACAAGCGCAGATCAAAAGTGGTCTTTTTGCTTTCATACTGAAACGTATTTACTATTATGTATGACCTGTCAAAATATTAGCGACGACATTTTCGCTGTAACATACATAAGCACTCTCCCAAACACTAAAAGAATTTATCCTTCTCCAGTTTTCAGATTGTTTTAGTTTGAAATTATTTGAGGGAAATTGAGTTTATTACATGGAGCTGGAAGTGAATTCATGAAGTAATTCAATGGAGAACTGCATTGAAATAAGTTTCTATTACGCGTTGTCTTTGGCTCATAGACACTTATGTTGGAAATCATAACAGAGTAGGGGTTATTTTAATTTCCTTCGTTCGGTATTTAGTTCCGATTATACTTCTCGTAAACCCCCAATAACCCGACTAGAAAGCAGTACATCATTCGCATTTTCATGTCTTCGCTGAATGGTGAAGATTCCAAGAAACCGGAAGAATCAAGGCTTAGCCACGTGATTCGAGCTCAGGGTTGTGGGGACCTTCAAAAATCGCTCTTCCGCGTTTCTATTTTCCAAATACCTCGACAGTACAAACTAATAGTCCACATGTTTTAAAAGAAAAAAAATCTGGAACACTTTGGACCTGCGCTTCTTAAAAGTTCCCGTGTAAAAGGGTAATACAGAAAGTACTTTCCATGTTGAAGAAGGATGGAAATATGAGCAATTTGGAAGGAAACGAAATCTTGTTTCAAATTCTCTATTTATCATTGAAAATATTTCCCCGCTAACTAAGTAAATCATCGGCCATGTTAATATAAGCAAAAACCCACTTAATCTATGGATCATGGGATCACTGGTATGGGGACGCTCTAACTTTGCCAACCACAAAGACATAAGAATAATAAATTCAACCTATTTGCGTTACAAACTAAGCTTATTGTTATGCACTATAACTCACATCATGTAAAATTTTAAGCTGAAATTAAACTTTTAAGAGTACAGGATGGAAAGCTAAAACGCATTTCATATTGATTGCTATCAACTTAGCTAGGAAAATGTGATAGTCTCGAATGGATTTACCATAAAAATTCAACCGGAAGTTGAGTTACATCCTTCTTCGCTTATACGCATTTCGTAAATCTCGCACAACACATCAACATCAGACGCATCACCTGTCTCCTCTTGGGCGTAATTTCACCAACATTTACGTAGAACTCCTTCCGTTCTTCTAAAATGAAGTAGGAAGTGTCATTTCTGATCTTTGGAAGGTGAACCAATAAATTTCTCCGTGTTGTACTTACTGCAGGCAGCCCCAGCCGCGTAGCAGCACCGCGTAGCAGCAGTTACTCCATACTTCTTGGAGACGCCGTGAGGAGCGCTAGCTTGCGGCCGAGTCGCCGCGTGGGCGAGAAGGAAGAGAGTGGGACAAGAGCATCCCGCAACGCGACAGTTATCACCGCATAAACACGCCGCTCCAGAGTTATGCCTCTTTTTATCACGGGCCACTTCATTCCCAAAGCATCTCGGTCGACGGCTCTGAACGTCAATAAAGGTTAGGGGCTAGTAAAGTCCCGTGGAGCGCTAGTAATTGTGGCTGGCGCGTGCCATTTAAATGAGCGCCGAAAAAATACAAACAAAAAACCTAAGAGGATGTGAAGCAGGATAGTCAATGAAAAAGCAAAATCACAAACGAACATTCTAATATCTTGTTAATCGTCTAAAATCAAAAGTGTTTCTCAGGTGTTTCTCCAGAATATCATCACAATATTCGTGTTTGACGCACATCATATTTAAGTTCAATTTAATGGCTACTTAGCTCTCCCACTAACAATAATGTAGATTTTCTCTCGTTTTTTTATTATCTACCGACTTTGCAAGGACAGTTTTCTATTTTCCACATATGTTCTTATTTTGAATGATCCTCAATATTTCACATTGGGAACACACAAGTCTCGGATTATGGGTTCCGATTTTTTTTCTTTTCGAAATATGTCATATTTTTATTCACCAGACATATTTTTAGAATTAAATTTTATATATTGGACACAGATTCGAACGCACGAAAAGCCTTGCGAATGTATATTTCAGTCGATTGTCATCCACGTGCCTTGGATGCACCCTTCACTGCGAACTTGAGAGCGCAGTTTTGCAACTCTCTTCATTCGACCCTTATCATAGGGCAAGTCTGTAATCAAACGCTCGTTACTTACTAAATGCTACATTAATTCGAATCGATGGGAATTTCTGAAATTTTGCACGCACATGAAATACTCCTTGGCCCCCCAAAAAAATTAGTTCTGATGTGGTAATACCCAAAAGTACTGAGAAAGTGTCATTTTCATAAGCACATTCCTATGAAATATGTAATACAAAGAAAATTTTCGTTCGTATATCTTTGAGAAAGGGAATATTCTTAGACGTATAATATTTACACGATATTATTACTTATCGCAGACGAGTACACGTATCTACAATAGAATTTTTTTCTACAATACATTTGAAGAATATTGTAATTTTTCGTGCGGGAATTAAGACGACAATTGTCCGATTGTTTCCTTCTCTTCGTGATGGCATACTTTCAATGTACACATCTTCTTCCTACAGTTCAGCTAGGAATTTGATCAGCTTCTACTTTCTAGAACCTCGTAGATATACTAGAATCTTCCCTGAATGAAATTCTCAATTTGTTTTGATCACAGGAATGTGTGTGTGGAGGTTTAACTTCCCTTAACTTTAATTTCTATGGTGTTAATCTCCCAGCTGGCATTTTCATGCATTGCTATTCCCCCGGAGAGCGTCCATGGGATTCCATAAATGTTAATTTATTGATAAGAACAATAGTAGTTCAGACATTTTTGGATATCGTATCATTAGACACAAGTGAACAGTCTATGGATTCTATGCTCTTTGTGCCAATGGAGTGACATCTCTCGATTGTTGAGCTTCCATGGACAATTTCTTCAAATCTCATAGGTTCATTCAAAATTTACGCCTTTGAGTTTAAAAAAAAGTGGATGAAAGGGTTGAACGTAGTATGACTGGCTTAATTAATTACAGACTCGTTTATTTATTATACTGGGCATCGCGACGCCGTTGAATCGCCACGTGACAAACGGTCAGCGATTCAACCTCAACTGCACATCAACTCAAACTCATCACCTCGACATCGACCCCACGCTGAATCTTTGAAGGAACGGATCGTCTCACCTCATCACAGTGTACAACTTCAACTTCAGTTTTGTATTCTTTTCATTACTGTCAACTTTCATGTTTCATGACATTAAATTGTTTGTTAACATGTCCAGTGTTGAACCACATCTCATCTACCTTCCTCATGTTCTGTAATTTTCCTGTACATTTATGGTCCTTCGAACCCGAACATCATCCTACATGTACTAGGAATTTCAACCAAAATTTCTGTACAATAGAGTTTCATACTTTTCAGCGCATATTCAAAATAAGCAAATACGTTCAGTTAATGAAGTTATCAGCAGATAATTTTTGTAGTCATATACTGTTTCCGCTTTCAACAAGAATCGTAGCATCTCTTCCGAAGCAGCCGCAGAGCAATTGAGGAAAGGGAAGAGTCTTCTCGGTATAAAGCAAGTAATAATTAAATGCTGTGAAAATAATACTCTGCCCGATCGACACGCAACAAGAAAAATAATACCACGAAGAAACAACAAGACACGAGATTAGGCAATGAGTAGAAAGTATTTGAATACTTTATTGTGTCGGAGCAAAGCAAGTCCACTCAACCATGATACAAAGAATTGTTCTGCTTGTTCCGTACGTGACGAAAGGATCATGAAAACACAATGTGCAGTCGATGCGAACAAAAGAACGAAACCGGAACAAATAGGGGAAGGGGAACAGAGGGTCCATTGGCGAAAGAATTTGGTGCAAGACGGGGGGAAAAAACGGACTTGGAAACGGGGATATCGTTACATTTTTACGCAGCGTTTCGTCCTGTTATGTAAAAGCGAGAAATAAACGCGTCGCGCGCTGTCGGTGTTTTTGTGAGACAAGTGGTGATCGGCGCGGCGTAAGACAAGAAGAGGGGCAAAAACACAGCGGTTCACCCCAACCAAAGTACAACAAAGGGCAAAAACATGAGTTTATACAAATAAGTACATCATCAACGAATAATAATAATAAATTTATTGTCCAAAAAAAAACACTACAAACTGCGTATGACCACATGGAGGACAATAAACTAATTTACTCTCCAGAAGCAAGCAAGGGACCATCCCATCAATTGCGATCAAGGGCACTAAGG
>NNCF01130330.1:74571-90334 GCA_002313205.1 Laupala kohalensis | reverse complement strand
AAAAGCCTAGAGAACCTGTATAAGAAATCCGCCTCTACCCGAAGGAAAAACGGAGAAAAACCCGGGCCAGGATGGGGCTACAGAATTTATGTACATATGTAATAAATATGTTATTTCCAAAAATGAAGTTACTAACAGAGTATGCCCACGTGGACTACAACAAGCCAACCGGAAGGAAGTAAGGAACCATCACATCAATTCCCAAAGAAACAAGTACGTTATTAGTAGTGGAGTTCACATCTCCATAAACACAAGACACGCATTGTAATAACGATTAACAAATTTTATTTTTAATAGAGTATACTAGTACAGTTATTCAATCATTACATCCTAGTATCAATTTACTTTTTCTCAAATATTCCCAGCTATATTTTTGAGTCTTTACTCTTTTCATTCTTTTTAATTAAACACCAGATGGAAGAAAATAATTTGTAGGAATTAGCAAGGTATGTAAAAGGCGACAGCCTTTGCATTTCACGTCCCACCGAAAAGCAGAATCCGAAAGCGACGGAACCAGTAGCAATCTATTTTGAAATTAAATTAATTCGTTCTAGGACTCGAAATTAAATACCATATTTCAAAGGAAATAAAGATTTTAACAGTAACAATAGAAGGAAATTAATATAAGAAAGTGATGTGAAGAATAATTGAACATTTAACAATTCTCCTCAATTTTTAAACTACCCCAGATATCAAGGGGCCATCTGAGATAACTTCTCTTCCTCGTACTACGATCAGCTTCGTAGTTAGAGGATCTATGTCGTACAAGAAAGCTGTTACGCTTCTGTAGAATTTCAGGTTAAGTTTGCAAACATTGTTTTCGCCCAGATCACGTCGGCATCACAGACGACATCTGAGAAAATATTTTTTCGGACGTAAAATATACGAATTTTAATAGAATTTTTTATGGTGCATCCCAAAAGTGAAATGGGCTCAAGTTGGGTGGTAGAGCGCTGGAAGCGGAAGGAAGTGGTGAAGGCGGAGAACGAAGCGACGGTGGAACGAAGCGCCGATTGAGAGGGTTTTCGGTTGCAAAAGAGACGCAGCGGATAAAAAGGCTCCCATTTCGGAAGCAAACCTTCCTTCCTTCCTTCCGAGACAAATGAAGCAGGCGACGTCCAAGTTGCTCCGTCCATCTAACGAAGCAGCTGCTGAGAGCGCGCTCATTCGGAGGGTCGTCGGTTCAAATCCATCCAGCCGGCTTCCGTCCCGTCCCTTCCCTTCCCTTCGTCTCCTTTAAGTGAAAGATGTCACAAAGAAATGATTTTTAGTGTCCATGTCATCAGCGGTTTCACCAACAACGAAGAGAATGTAATGTGAAACAGCACCTCTTAACCCATTTTCTACGCGCTGTCGATCGATCGGATGGGGTTTCCCAAAATGTTGTCCGACTAATGGGTCATATTTATTAATTTGTAACGACATATTTTCACTGTCATCAACAAATTAATATTATTTCAAAATGTAAAAATTAAATAGTACATTTCTTTATTTTTAAAACGTGTTTTTAGTATTATAATAAAATGTCTTCGTATAATAATTTACGTCGAAGCAATTCCGAACGCACTTTTTGCTANGTCTTCGTATAATAATTTACGTCGAAGCAATTCCGAACGCACTTTTTGCTATTTCGTCTCAGCGGACTGCGACCGGCCGCGTCGAATATTCCTTTGGATGCGGCAAAGTTTGATGGAAAATATACTATGACTCTGGTGTTTCGCGGTCGCTACTTGGACAACCCTGACCTAAAATAGAAAATAAATAATACTAACAAATGATCAACAGTAATTTGTTTGGAATGTTCAGAACAAGAGAAAAAATCCGAACAATAGGATCCTAGATATTTACGAACTAAATATTAAAATTCATTTCCTTGGTTTCAATGATAATTTATTTTATCTATTTAACAATATTCTACTCGGAACTACAATTTAAACAAATTTGTTTTCTGACGATTATACTTGTTCTGTAGATTAAATTCTTCCAAATTTCAATTTTATTCATTTCTATTTTTTAACTTGTATTATATCTTACCCTGTTATATATTCTGCCTAATTTGTTTTCAACATATCTTTACGCAAGGACTTAACCAAAAAATTTTTTTTTCAAATAGCTTCATGCAAAAACTAGAACTAAACGCATTCAAACGAGATTTTCTCGGTCTTATTCCTCAGGGTTGAAGATTCTCACTGATCTAGGTGTTCAAAAGAGTGGCAATTCGACAACACTGAATTTCTATTGTAATGGAAGCAATACTTTTCCTAATTCATCAAAAAGATTTTATCTACCAGTCTTATCTATTTAAGTTACTGGAGAAATACGGAACAGAGTGATTGCTACGCTACGGTACTTGATGTTCCACTGTTACTCACACAATTCTCACTTAAATGAATGGTAGACAAAACACCTATAATTTTAAATAGATTTAATTTATGCAATATTGTTCATTATCTTTTTTCACGTGACATAAGGAAATGGGATAAATAGGTAAACTACTTAATACCATTAAGTTAAAAATAAGACCTCAAAAACACTGACAAACGTCTGGAGTGTAAAAGCTTTTAACAAAAAAGAGAGAAGAAAAACATGGCAATGACCATGCTAAAATTTGAGATATTATTCTTATATAACAATGTAAATGTTTAATTTTTCATTTACACAGTTAATCTTGATTTTTGGATATACTTTTTTATCCAAAAATATTTAAATGTTTATCATTTCGAAATGTATTAATTCTTCTTCAGATCTATGAATTCATTACAACATTCATTGTACACTAGAAGAAAATATAGAAAGAAACACGCACACTTTTAAAACATTCGTAAACCTAGAAATAAATCAGACGTAGTATTTTTGGTATTCTCTTCCAGCATACGATGAATTATGTTACAGATTCTTTACGTGCACTTTATAGCTCTGAAAAAAGACTCGATAATATTTCTCAAGATGACGTGTCTTGGCACGGTCAGGAATGTCCACTGATATATTTGTAATGACGTGTTTAGGAATTGACGAATCAGGAACGTATTTAAATCATATTGAAGTGAAGTGTCGGGGAAATCACGTGTTAAACGATAAAAGGTCTCTCGGTGGACGTGTTTCGCCAGCTGACCGCAGCTGACCGCAGCTGACCACGAACCCCTCTCTTCACAAAAAGCGGCGCAGGCGTTTTTCCCTTCGGAGGGAACCGTTTCGCAGTCGCGTTGGACTCGCATATTCCTTCGTTTGCGAACCAGTTGTTTGCGTAACGAGTTGTTGATTTTCTTTTCAAAGTTACATAAAATGCGAACATCCATTCGATATCGACGAGTGCTTTTTATCCTCACGATAGTTGTTCTTGTTGTTGTTTGTATGTGTGAACACTTTGTAACTTAAAGAAAATAGAAAAAGAAGGTAAAACTTGTAGATTATATCAATTAAAAATCATAATTAGAAGCTTTTCTACGCACCATTTTCCGGGAGTTCACCGATTTAAAAGCAAATCTATTACATATAAGCTGTAAATTATTCCTTGTTATATTACTTAATAACTTCATAAAAACCAGTTGTGAGGACTTTTTATCCAGTAGCACTACAAAACAAATTTGCTAGTTCGATTGAGAAATGTACACGATAAATAGTATTGCTTAACTAAGAGAAAAAGGCAAGATTTTGAGTAATATTTTTAGTAGCTTCTAATTGTTATATTGTAACATAGTCTGCATACCACGACGTATAATAAGTTGTTTTTTAAGAAAATCGGTGAATATTTTTACTACGAAAACATATTATGTCACATTCCAGCAAAAAAGTTCTTTTTGAATGTATACAATAAAAATGAATTAGAAAATGAAAAAAATTATTTTTACCAAAATATTTTATTGAAGAATTACACTGCTAAATTCTATTATTTGAATGATTTATTATTCTTAGATCACCCGAGCAGNTATTTGAATGATTTATTATTCTTAGATCACCCGAGCAGAGACTTGCTAATGGACAGTTAATAACTTAACAATATGGAATAATTCTTGTAGCATTATGCACGAATGCTTTTTAATGTCATTTTACATCAAGTCTCCGAAGAAACTCACCAAAAAAAACATTTTCATTTTGTAATAAATTCTCGATATTTTAGGGGGAACACAACAGGAATTCTCGTATTCATTCTTTCGGTGCGTCGCGCTGTCAATAGAGAGGGAAGGGGGCTCGTGGCAGAAATTTTAAAATGATTTCATCGTTCGGCAGACGACGATACATGTAAAGATTTATGTAAAGTAAACAATAAGTTGAAGAAAAGGGCTGCATTGAATTTTATCACTTCTGGAGTTAAAAAAAAGAGTACACTTCAAAAAATAGGTGAAGCAACAGACTTCATTCCTGATTAGGTAAAGAATTAATGTTTTTTCTTAATTATTATGGTATTTCTTAGTTAGACAAGTCTGTGAGAAGAAGTCATTCCTGTCACTCGAATAACGCCGCATATTGTGACATTGTAAGCGTCAAATAATAATTTCATCGTGTCTGTCTTTAAACGTTTTTCGAAGAATATTTGGAGCACGAAAGTAGAAGAGGCAGACAAAATTCAAATAGAACTTTTGAGGCCATTCTTTTGTATATTAACATAAGCTGGAACGGTTACGTAGAAAATGTTTTCAGAAAGTAATTAATAATGTCGAACATTGAATTGAGCGAATTTAACTGGGACATTAATGAGAAAAGCTACAAATTTTCTGGTCCCATGGGGAATCGAACCCGGGATGACGAGCGACAACACTACCACCTGAGCCACTGAGAGGGGCTCTTTTTAATTCTAGAAGTATTCCTCATTTAAATAGAGAAATTTCTCTCCACACATATTAGGTTTTGTGTCAATAATTATATAGTTTTCTTCTCTCGCATTACTTGATTATAAAGAGAAGAATCCGAACGTAGTTCGTCGTTAATGGAACAGAAAGAGCTTAAAATAGATCTGTGCGCTAATTAACTCGTCGTCGTTACCCAGAGATTTGATGCGCGCGCCTTTAGTGCTGCGAAACGTTTCACGAGCGAGCGCCGGAGAGAAGGAAGATGGGTGGTAGAGAGGGGGAATTTCGAACCCGGATGCACAGCGGCGGCGCCTGCCGAGTTCCCACAGGATCACGCGGTAATTAAAACCCGCGGCGTCGGGAGGCGGAGTGAGAGGGTGGATGGATGCGGACACAATGGGCGATGGAGGGTCGGAGACAGACGACACCAGCGTCTCTGTCAGCTTTATGTCAAGGCACGCACATCCATCCATTCGAACACGATCTGTATGTAACGTTCCGGCTAATTTTGCGGTCCACGTTTCCATGCTTCTTCTTCCTCCGCTGATAGCGTGCGACGGACGCCTCGCTCACACTCCCAATTGTCATCCACCTTTGTTCCTTCCTAATTGAAATCCGAAACACCTGCACATCGCATTTCATGGGGTGGGGGACGGTGCTTCTGCTGCTCCCCGAACCAACAGTCCCTGCACGTCCGCCAAGCGGCAGCGGCAGCGGCCACAGCTTAATCTCCCGCTGCTGCAACGGCGGCGGCGGCGAGGGGCACAGGTGGACTGACGCTCAAGGCCGCCACGGAAGACCGCCCGTCCCCTTCCCCAACGGAGGGATGGAGGGGGTCCACATTCGCTGTGGATGTTGGAGGTGCCACGTTTATTGGCGCTCATCTCGTTAGCTCTTATACGGAGAAGTCATTTGCATGCTCCGCTATTCATACAGAGATCTGTAATCAGGCACTAAACTCTGTTCGCATCATTTTACATTAATGGGCGAACACTTGGGGAGAAGACGAAGCAAAAAGGATTAATTATGGGCGGCGAAAAGTATCGAACATGTTTAGGGTTGCCCGATATCGGACCTCCGAAAATATGTAAACGTTTGCTCTCATCACCCCAGCACAAACATAACTGCTGGTTAAAGATATCTTTGACAAATCTTTAACTCTCAAATAAAGAAAAAATCGTCGTAGATACATGGTTATTCTGAGTTATTTGCAATGTGAACCTTCTTTTTCGAATTATTCTGATTTCCCTTTTAATCAACGCCAAGCCACAACTGTGGAGGTCTAAATGTGATAACACAAAAGTATCCTCCAACAACTCGACATTTACCACTCAATATCGGATCCCATCCAAAATTGTATTCGAAACTTTTTTTTTTCAATTAACAAAACGTGGTTATGGAATAATACTCGAAATTTAACGAACGACAAATAATTGTAAACGTATTGAATCCCTCCGCTGTTCTAAGCACCGGTTTTTGGAGGTCGAACATTAAAATCACTGTCGTCAAAAGTTAAATCACATTTGGGATTCTACATTTTAACGAAAATGTTTTTCTTCCATGAAAACTGAAATTAGATGTCGTTGTTACAAATTTTTCGTACTTGATTTCACAGCATTCTTTGTAGTAGACATGAAGGCATTTAATACCGCAGTCAGTTATAAAATCGGAACGTTGTGACCGGAGTAGGATCTATTGCTGTTGTGAATGAAAAATCTTTTTTAAATTTAGTCACATTTTAACAACATTGGTTATAAGCGATCTGTGTAAATTCACTTAGGTATACCTACATCCAAAGACAACAGTCATGTCAACTACTACACTAAATTAATAGTATTTTTTCCGAGAACGCTAAACAAAACGTACAATCCTATTGAAGTCATCTCTCTACCAATCGAAAACTTTAATCTTCTTTACCTTGAATGAAAATATTCAAATATCGTAAGATTTATGGAGAAAAAGTTTCTGCAAAATCAATTTTACTGATAATGACAAATGAAACAGAGAAAGAATATATTTTTGTTTCCGAGCTCTAAAATCATACCTATATTACCAGTGCTATTCAAACTCATACCTATTGTAGCCTCTTCCGTCATTGGAAATACAATTATTCATCTCCGAATACAAAAAAAAAAAATCGACATTCGTCTAGTTACTCTTCCGTCTCGCCCCTCCCACTTCCAGTTCCAAGGATGTGATCTCAACTTGAACTTGGCGGCACCGGTAGTTTAAACATCTCCCTAAAACTATGGATTTTATTTCTTTATATTTCAAAAATACTTTCTAATTATTTTTATCGATAAACCCATTTCCCCCCACTCCACCCCAATATCGGTAGTTTTTTTATTATTTTTTACCATTGCTCCATTCCCACCCCTACCCAAGGGATGTTATCGTCAATGTGGACTGATTGTGAATTTACATAGCATCGGGTACGCCCTTATTCATCTCAACGGCACTGAAGAGTATGGTTTCAAAACCAATATGGGATTTTTCTATTGTGTTTACATGCCACCCTCCTCCCACCCCCAATTTAAGGGTGCCAGGGAAATCTTACCCCCACAGTTTTTGTTGTCTGATAGTAACTAATCTGTGAACCAACTTTGGTTGAAATTGCTCCTGACACTATACAGTTATGGAGGGATACAAACGTAAAACATTTCAATCCTTATTTCGTCCCCTTAGGGGATAATTTTTGTAAAATCCTTTCTTAGGGAACGTCTATATATATAATTTTATAGTTATATGAGTAGCTGAGTACCCGCAGCTTGGCTCCCGTGAATTCTGTAATACGTAATATCTCCAAGTTTATTCTTCGTCGTTGGTATCCACTGAGAGAATGATGTTATCCCTCAACGTCAGTGGTTTACTCAATTCCTCAAAATTAGTTTCCAATTACTTTTACATATAAACTCATTTCCACCCCGCACCCAAGTCGGGCTAGGGGTGGTTTTTTTCCCACGAGGCCTGAATTTTTACTTGCACATTTCACCCCCTTATTTAATTAAAATCGTTTCTTAGCGGATGTCTACCCAAACGAAATTTATCTAGCAAATTTCAAGTCTGTAGGCTCTGTAGTTTCGGGGATTTCGTCGTTAGTCAGTGTGTGGTATTTCGCTTTTATAGAGAAAGATATCGCGGAAATCGAAGCTCGATGAACTGAATGTTTTCGCGACAAATGCGTGAAGCGCAAACATCCACTCGAGACACCGTTTCCCGCGATGTCGCCAAATTTGATAAACATTATTCATCGCCTTATCGATTTACCCAACGAATAGAGTCATACAAAATTCATCTCCATGTGTTAAGATAAGATAACGAAATCAGTAGTTCATATTTTTTAAAACAATTGTTCCTTGAATATAAAATACTTCTTGATATTTGCTTAAAATATACTTCGATACGTCTCAAAAGCCCCCAGTACTTTTTCTCCGAAATGTAATTTGTACTCGCTATGAATGTTGTTCCGAAGATGTTGGTAATGCCTCCATATATTACGTGAAACTGAAGTTCACCGTGCGCGTTACTGGGATTGGGAATCCTGTTATTATAAAAACCAGTTACGTGAAAGGCTATCGCATTTATATAACCCTCCGCTCATGCTTCACGACCTGAACATCCTCAAGTCCCGTAATCAAAATGCTTTTACTACTTCTATGAAGACACCAGGAGAGTTGCGGAGAGTGCACCAAGGGAATATCGCGTCGTCGGGGTTCGGAGATTTAGGTACAAATTTCGTATGAAAATAAGGGTAAAAAGGGATAAAGAAACGTTGTATTACTCAACTAATTTCAGAAATCTTGATCCTATTATAACTCGCAGCTAACTTTTTGTCTTATCTAGGAACTTCAGCTGAATTTTTTTTTGAAACCGCCTCTGCCTTAGGAATTGCCCTTGATCGGAATTGATGGAATACGTCCCTTGCTTGCTTCTGGAGAGTAAATTAGTTTATTGTCCTCCACGTGGTCATACGCAGTTTGTACTGTTTTTTGACAATAAATTTATTAATATTATTATTATTATTATTCATTGAGTTAGAAATAACCATATCAAATCATCAATCATCAGAAGATGTACATCATCATAGATATCATTGAGTTTCTCGTCGGAGACTTGTTGAACAAAATCAAACACATTCTGCGACTTTATATTTATTATTATGATATTGGTTTCTTCTACAATCATAAATTGACAAATTTCAATATTGTAAAAATCTCTAATACAAGTAGTCCACCCCATGAGGTGGTCAGGTAACTACTTCCTGACGCAGCTAATATTTTCCACGCAGAACTACTAAAAGTACATAAATACTGGGATGAGGTTTCTTTTTTTTGCGTTCATCTCAATTGTAAACAAAACTCAATTTCTACTCACAAACTTTTCGATATCTATAATCTTTATTAGCGCTTGCATTCTTCCATTTTCGTGCTTTCATACAAAACCAATTCTCCAAGCTTCTCCACTTACAAACGTCACAGCAACGTTTGCTCCCCTTTATACCATCATTTGTTCCCCAATAAAAGTCGTCAAAAAAAATATCAACTAGCTCAAGTGACGATGAGGAGAAAAATTGAGTTTTGTTTATAACTGACTCAATAAAGAAAACTAATCCCAGTTAGAATCCCGAAGTCAACAACAAGATGGAGGATGTTAAGTTGATAAATAGTTTAGAAACTTCCTCCTACTTTGAAGCTTATATTACTACTTTTAGATCGAAGAAAAATACTTGGGTGTTTAATACATAAAGTATAACAATATGAATATGACAAATAGCGTTCGACTAATGAGCAGAATGAGCGTCTTCAACTCTCATGTTCTAGATTTTTCTTAGAAATCTCTTAGATTGCGGTGAACCTCGCCGCCAGGTAACAGATTAATCATGTTACGTCGAATGAAAATGGGAGACGGGACCGGGGTTCGAACCCGGGACCTTGAGCTCAGCGCGCTCATGCGCCTACCGACTGCGCCATCCCGTTTGCCTCTCGGACCCGTCTACCATTCTCATTCAACTTGTGGCGAACGGGATGGCGCAGTCGGTAGGCGCATGAGCGCGCCGAGCTCAAGGTCCCGGGTTCGAACCCCGGTCCCGTCTCCCATTTTCATTCGACGTAACATGATTAATAGATTTTTATTATTTGAAAATTCGTGAAAACCTTCAGTACGATCTATCATCGATTGCGTATTTTCTAACCAGAACCCTCCACACACTTTGCTATGGCACACCATAGTCGTATTGTCTATTCCTCGTCAGTAGCGTAGCTTGGCTGGGGTAGAAGGAGCATAGCGGGCGGTTCTGTAGCGGGCCTCCAAATTGGTCAGAAAAAAATCATAACATAAATTTGAACACAAATATACTCGAAAACTTTTTTAATACTAAAATAATATTGGGATTGTTTTAAAATAAATCTCAAGTTGTCGTTTAAGGTTTTTTAATACACTGGTGCTATTGATATGCATATACCGTTGAGCGAAACAGGACTTACTAGATGCAGGTGCTGAACTACAGTTCCTTCTTCTAACGCAATCGACTACAATAAATATTGTTCCCATCCCTTTCTCACGACTATTGAGACTATTGATGTGATTTTTAAATACTGGAACCTACGACAGGACAATTATTTCTAGAGTATCCTTACTTCAATGTAAGGATGATGAGCGTAAACACCACAGCCGAGGAGTCGTGTACTCTTCAATGTTTCCCCGGCCTACGTGTTGTGTGAAGGAAGATCGCCGTGGGCTGAGGCCGGCAGGCGGGCGCAAGGCGGGCGCAAGCACCGCGGAGGAGCCCGCGGGCGGCGGCGGCGCGCGCGGCGAGTGGTCGAAGGTGGCGGCGGCGGCGGCGGGCGACGGCGGCCGGTCATTCCCACGGCGCGCCGGCCGAGGGTCAGCGTCGGCATTGACCCCGGTGGCGGCGGCGGCGGCGGCCCTTGCGTAACGCAGCCTCGAGGCTTCCTTCACTCGCTCCCTCCCTCCGCCCGCAGGCGCTCCGGCTCATATATATATATCAGTGATTCATCGACTTTTTACTCCTCAAAAGAACTCGAGTAGAAGTAGAATATTTGAACTGAAATTTCTCGGGTTTAGGTCACACTTCAAATATTAAAATTCACTTCGACCTTGAAGACGTATCGACATCAGGACGACGATAAAAGTATTACGTGAAAATGTACACAAAAATCATTCAAACAAAAAAGAAAGTAAAATATGGAAAACTAGAAAATTATAAACAATCATTACTCAAATTACAACAACAACAAAAAGTATCACATACTGAGAATACATTAGTTTACATACGTAGTTGGGAATTACTAATTTTGAACTTCCTCCCGCTTTCTCTAAGATGGATCTCCGCTACACTCAGACTGCTGACGGTAGGAAAGTCAACAAGCAGGAAACATTGGCAACTTCTAAGAGAACGTTAATATTTGAATTGTGACCTAATTCGAAGATGTTGGCAATTTGTGTTACGCGGCCATATTGCATAATCTTCGGTTGCAAAGTTACGAGACTTGGAGAATATGAGAGTTTGATTTTTTGAGGCCACGTCAGTGAAGAACAGACGACGTGCTCGTGACAGTCCGAAACGTCATCCACGCGCTCTGTTCACATTGATCACATTGTTCCTTTTCATAATTAGTGAACGGTTCATTTGATTCGTTAGTTTAACTTATACCTCGCTTTTTATTTTTTTTTATCTTCTTCGGGAGTTCATTATTGGAGACCCGAGTATATGCAGGGCAGGTCTAATGGGTTCGATTACCTTAAACTGTGTGCTCTTACCCTGCGCATTGAGACTTTTTTTCATTCCTTATTCCCCGTAGAACATTAACCTCAAAAAAGTCGTCCGCTCTGTTTCCACGAAAAGCATTTGGTTGCTTTGTCGAAAATTTCTTCAGTCAGTAACTTTATCATTATGACACGGTCTGACTTCAATAAGTATTTTTGAAGTAAAGAATTAAAAATGTTCAGAAATGTCTGAATATTTACAAAAAAATTCTTTTTTCGATTTATTATCCAGATAGTGGACTGGTATACAGTTTATTTACAATCTGTAGGTATCAATCCCAAACATTTTGAAACAAGTACATTTGGAGGCCAACATTGATATACACTAGAAAGTTGTTCGTTCTGAAACCGGAGGTGATCTAGATAGATAAAAATTCGGATAATCAGATACGGAAAATAATGTGATGTGAATGGAGTATACAGGAGATTTGAGGTAAGGCCATTTGTTGCAATCAAATCACATTTTACTTGCCAACATTTCGAAATTATATAATTCCCTCATCAGGGCTAAAAAGAATGACAAGAATCACAAGATTTATAGCCAACTACTACAATTGTATACAATTATCTATAATGCTCTTACATACCTTGTATCGTATTCTTAATCTAACATCTTAGAAATCATTTTTACACATTTCTTTACATCTCATATTCTCTTCCCTTAACACAACATGTGATACAAACATTAACTACAAACACCATGTGGGTTTGTTTACGGGCAATCGTCAGTGTTACCACATACACTGTACTTGATCATAATTTGACGATACCAACATTGTAATCTCAACTTCATATTAACATACATATTTCTAAGTTATTAGACTAAGAATACATTACAAGATGATTACAGAAAATTGAGTACTATTGTAGTAGTCGACCGTAAATCTTGTGATTCTTGTCATTCTTTTTAGTCCTGATGAGGGAATTATATAATTCCGAACCGTTGGCAAGTAAAAATGTCACTTGATTTCAACAGATGACCTAACCTCAATAATCTCCTGTGTGCTGTGTACTTTAAGGGTCAAGAACAAACATGGCGGTATTTGCCATTCATTCTGTAATGAAGCGTTCAATGATTATGTTTAAAAAGTGTAGTTTTTCTTCGTTTCTCATTTCAGGGTAATAAAGTTACTCCTGCGGAAAGAAATCAACGAAAATATTTGACAAGTTGAATTTTGTTATACAATTAAGACATAATTAATACTGAGGCATAAATCGAAAAATAAAAGTTATTCTTTTCAAATTCACCCATTGAATTTCGAAACCGATTCCGACTTACTCTGAAGGGAAATTGCCGAAGCACGCTCTCGCACAGATAAAGCAATATTCCTGATCGCATTAGAGCACATGAGGGCGGCGTGAAGCCGTTAGCCGAAGCGCTCCCCGGCCCCTAAAGCACGAGCTTCCACATGCAACGACCGGGACGTGAGTTTCTATTCATCAGAAATCAAGCGAATCCTTTGGCGGCTGCCCGCGCGGCGCCCAACACCACGGCTCCTAAGCAAAATACCACGGGGAGGAATATTGCCAACCTAACAACACGCGAATCTTCATTAAAAGCAACATGACCAAAGTTGCAGAAACGAAAAATTACTCAGATTTCTTAGAAAATATTTTCAAGATAACCGAGAAAACCGTCAGCCAAAATGAGTAAAAATTCTTTCAATGGTGAAGTGCACTCCGTGGACATAGTGGTTACGTCTTATGAGAAGAGCAAAGTTTAAATAATTTTTTTTTATTCGGGAGTAGGATTGTTGTCTCCCGCAAATCCCATAATAATTGCACTAAACTTCAGCGACAAGAAAAGAACCTCGTAAGAGCGAAATAATTGAAAACATTTTTATGAATTATAAATTAAATAACTTTATTATTAATACATAGAGATAAAATAATTATCCGTGTTTTGTAGGACATCTCAAATAGATGGTCGGTTAGTGAACTAAATACCCTTCAAAATTGCGTCCATATAAACAAATAAGGTTTTACAGACTATTCAATAATTTTGATAAATACTTGCTTTGATTTCGCAGTCATTCAAATATAAAATACGACATAACATGACGCCCACTGCGTCATGAAACAGTAAATGAAACAGTAAACAACATTTAATAACATCAAGTTAGTAAAGAACCCGTAAGTAACAAGACAAAGTTTGTGAGATTCTTGTAAACCATAAAACTTCCATACCATCCGCCACAGCTTCTTCGCCTGGCAGGACTTACAAATATTCCAATTGCATTAGTACTAGTTAGATAAATGGAAGATGAGATTTCGAACCGTCCAAAATTCAGAAAATAATTTGGGTACTGATACCTTATTTTAGACAATTCATGATGATGAAATGATGAAAGAAAAAGAGATATTTCAGATATGAGATATAACTACGTTTATTATCATCTTCACAATATAGCCTTAAGGTAGTTCTTCCGACAGAGAACGATAACTTTTAAATAAAAAATGCATAAAAATAAGAAATAAAATATATTGATAACAATAAACAAACTTTATTTTCTAAAATAGCAGCTGCAAACTGCGTCATTGTGACCACGTGGGAGGTAACAATAAAAATAAGTGACTCTCCGGAAACAAGCGAGGGATCATCCCTTGCTTGTTTTATCTTCTTAAATTATTTTATCTTTTTAAACAAATATTAAGGACAATTTAACGAATGCGTAAACTATATAGTATTAGAAATAAATATATTTTCTAATATGAAAAAATTATTTATTATCGCAAATACTTTCTTAGCAAATCATATAGTGATTTTTTTTAAAAACTAGAATGGAAATCTATATTAATTCTTAAAGTATTTGGTAGAGAAGTCTTTGGACATTTCTATTTTTCAGGAACTTCGTTGCATCTACGTCGTGGTGAAGCAGGTAAAACGGGGAAGGTAGGTCATGTTGCAAGATAGAGAGACAAGTAATTTCACTGTTAATATATAAATAACATTTTAGTTACAAATTCTATATTCCTAAGTTAATATTTTTCATAAAAGTAACTTAGAAATAAATTGAATCACAAACAAGGAAGATTATTAGAGTTTTGAATGAGTAGACGAATATGATTATCCGGCAGAACTACCGTATGTAGAACAAATCTTTCGAAGAGCGTCTGCCGTCCCTTTTAATGTCTATTGCGCGTCCTTGAGTCGGAGGGAGCATGTAGGCCGCCGCTTGCCGAGGGAGTACACAAGTGGGAGCGAGTGCTGCGCTGAGCCAACGGATGTCGGCGAGGAGGGAAGAAGCAGACGAGGAGGATAATCAACGCCTGCAGGAGGAGAAGAAGAAGAAGAAGCTCCTGCCACCCCCCCCCCCACACCACCTGTGGCGTATGCCACCTGCCAACTCCCCTTGCCTCACGACGTAGTACCTCCATAATTATTTTCTGTCTTGCTCCTAGCCTCCGATTTTTAATGACTCTGTCATCGTCCGATTTACATAATTAAAATATGTGTCGAAATATTTTCCGCGCTTTATTGCCTTATTAGTTTGTACATTTTCAGAGTGAGGAGTTTCTGTTTAGTTCCCTTTTTAACTACAATATACTTTCGAGAAGTACGCGAAACAGGCTGCAAAGCATAACGGAATGTGAACACATCAATTCTTTAATTTTGCAGAGTGTTTTCGTGAAGAATAATATGATAATCAATTTCCCTCCCTTCATTCGCGTGTTTTGTTGTTTTCTTTTCCCCAACTCACTCTCAGGAAAAATAGTGTCAATTTAATTATGTTGTACCTTAGTGAAGGAATATTACATTATTTTTTCATAAAAATCCCCTACCGATACCAAATCATCCATCGGCAGAACTAAATCTACGAAGACTGATTCTAGCGAACCAGGACCAGGACAAAAATCATGTGAAAGAGTTCATTAGCAATAAATAATTAAAAACTAACGGCCTTTTATGGATGAGTAAGTTTTTAATTATTTATTGAATTAGATTACATAATGGACGTTGATAGTAGTAGACTTCGTTGAAATACTTTACAAAGAAAATGGATCTATTTCATTTTGGATATTTGCCTTCACCGATAAGGCTGAGACAAAAATAAAGGAATCATTTAAGGCGTGGAATTTCATGTTACACGTTGTGAGAATGTTTGGAATGATTTGATCACGAGCACGCGATCCTTGTCACGCACCGTCGTTTGGAAGAGCACTGCAGGGAGAGAGAGAGAGAGAGAGAA
>NNCF01130330.1:47663-74548 GCA_002313205.1 Laupala kohalensis | reverse complement strand
GGGGGGGGGGGGAAGGAGGGCAGAGACGCGGAAGTGAGACACAGGAAAGGGCGAAATCCCAACGCAGGTCATTGGTGAATGGAGCGGAACCTCCTTCGGGCAGGAGGAGGTTGAAAGGTGTACGACATGGCGGTTCATGCAACAAGAAGAGTCAACGACTTCTTCAGGTGAAGGACGTGCTCATCATCTCAAATAACAATTTTCAAATTCAACACCCTGATACTGTTCTATAGGATGATTTTTTTTTTCTTTTTAATGCCAACTTAAATATTTATTACATGTAATTACATTTCAATATAACATTCAGTTACTTAAAATGCATCCATAAAATCATATACTCTACTCGATGAATGTACATTATTACCAAAAGTTACATTTCTTTGCAAAAAGTCATTGCAATGCGAGTTTTTCAATGAAATGTTTAAAGCCCACCACATGCTTACATACTATTTGTGAACGTTATGTATCGTCTAATCCATCTCCTACGAAAGAATGTGATGAATTAGCACTGAAAACGCAGTGTACAGTTACAACTGTTATTTTCCTCAAAGAGTTTGATGAATAAAATTATTCGTGTAGACACTGAAGTGGATATCTTCATCACAATAAAATTCCAACAGAGTTCAATCGCTTTCTCCGTGAGATCCTTCGCCCTTTGGGAAGAGCTTTTCGACTGCGATGTCGTCGTACCTTCGACCGCCCTCCGCCCTCCGCCCTGCGAGGTCTTTTTCCTTGTGTAATTGCGGGGGCGTCCGTCCGTCCGTCCATCGGAGGGCGCAGTCCCCGGGGCGTGTCCGGTCTCCCTCGCTCTGCCGCCCCGGGGTCTTCTTCTTCTTCACCGCCATCAGATAAACCATTACGAGGGCCAGGGCAGTCGATTGTGTCCGGCGACCGCCAGTGTTTAGGTTATTGGGCTCGCAACGGCGGCCATTATGCAAAAGAGAGACCATCTGCGGCGACGATGTAGAAGAGGCAAGGGCATATACAGACACCGGAGCACGAGTTGAAGAAGAAGGAGGAAGGAAAAGTGCTCTGCGGGGGGGCTCCACTCTCTGCCACCGCGGGAGGGGGTGGTGGTGGGGGGGGGCAGCACTGCGCTAGCGATGTGCAGGTGCCCCCTTACCCCACCCCCGCACAGGGGTGGTGGGGGAGCGGCGGCCACTGCTGCTCGCTGCTACTGCAATTGCTTGCTGCCCGCAGTCTGCGACCGCCGCAGACCGACCGATCGGCCCGAAGCGTTTTTCCGGCGCGTTGCGAACGAACCCCGCCATAGCCCGCCCTCCTGAAGCGGCACTAAAAACTAATAATAGTGTTCCAGTTCGTTAATCCTTGCATTCATAAATCACTGCCTCGTACTGCAAGCGACTTGTTGCCACTGAGCTACTGTTCAGGACCAATCAGTAAGTGAGATTACGGTCGTAAACCCATTTACGAGCCTCTGTTCCAAACAAACTTTCACGCATATCTCAATGCAAACAGTCATTTGTTATCATCTAATAAGTCTGACGGCACAAAAAAGAAATTGTCACAGTACGTTGGTTATACTTTTCAATTTACGTTGACAGGAAACACATGCGAATATAATAATCGATATTTATGTCTTTGTTCCAGCTGCGCGAGAGGAAGAGGACAATTACACTCATTAATCATTACAACAACAACAACAATGCTATTCCTCCGCAATGATTGAATTAAATTCACCTTCGTCGCGTCCAAGTTTCGGAGCCCACTTTATCTTCTTCTCCACTCGCAATCTGTCATTTGAATAAAACGGACAAATATTAAAATGAAGATTTCAGCAAATCAAACAAGGGGTTGTAAGAGGATTTGCATTCTCTCTGCGACTGATTAAAAGTAACAATTTCAATAATTATAAATAGTTGTGCAAAATTCGGACGACATACATCTCATTCAAAGCAAGATTTCGTTTTTATGTTGAACACAAAATTATGTATCAATTCTCCCTGAAAGAAGATTATTTTAATATCATAATCAGGATTTCTCTCTTTACCATGGGATGTCACTTTGCCTTCCTCCAATATTTTTTCTTTCCCTTCCCAGCATTTAATATTATTTTTCTCGCCGGATATGAATGTAGTTTAAAATTAAATTGATTCTTATTACCAGGTTTAGTACTATATATCGTCGCTTGAGATTATACAGAGACAATGATACTTCTTGTAAATTAAATGTCTATGACTGGAAAAAATTTAGACATTCGTACAGAATTTCTGGTTGTTTTAAAGTAAAGACTAACAATACGTATGTGGTCATCCAGTAATTAGCACCACGACCAATTTCCTCGACCTTAAAATTACAACTTTAAGATGTATATAATGCACAGGAACTACCACAGAAAAAATGATGATTTTTGGAAGTTTTGTATGAGAGCATAATTTCCTCACCGTCCCACAGTTCAAGATTCAAGAGAAGGATACCAGTCGATTTTTAAGAAGAAAGATGAACAAGTAACGAAAGAAAATACTCTTGAAAATATTTCAGGTATAATACCGTACTCTATGTAATCCAATTAATCACATCCATTTAATAAGTCATTACTACACACTAAAGATGTATGTACATACTTTTCTACATAGTACTCTTTAGTATTATAAAAAGTAACTTGCCTATGGTTTTTTCATAACCATAGTCTACCTACTCACATACTCGTGTATCTAACTTCATCAATAAATCAAGTTTTTTTTTCTGTCTTACTTCTTCACTTTAATCCTTAATTACAGATCCGATCACCCGATTCCCAGACGATGTAGATAATTGCATTTGTATTCCAGTTGTTAGGAATAGGTTTGTCGCGAACCCGAAAATCTATTACTAACCTTAGAATATATTATACGAACCAAAATGCGTCGAAAGGTAAGCACGAACGAAATCAATGCAAAGAAATACATGCGGACATAGACTGACACAGATTTCGTATAAACAATAAGTACAACAACTAAACAAATATACGTCTTACGTTACATTAACAATAATAATAAAACCATTCAGTGCGTGTTTTCTTCCAGCAAGAAACAGTATGTAGGCAAAGCAATTAATAATAAATTTATTGTCAAAACACAGTACAAACTGCGTATGACCACGTGGAGGGAAAAAAAACTAATTTACTCTCCGGAAGCAAGCAAGGGACCATCCCATCAATTCCGATCAAGGGCCCTAAGGCAGAGGCGGATTCAAAAAATTCAGCAAAAATTCCTAGATAAGATAAAAAGTTAGCTGCGAGTTATAATACTAATAGAATGTCAATATGTTTGTAATTTTAAGCAAAAAATTACATGTAAGTTATTATCGAACTATAGATTATTCTGAGTATAGTGCTTAAGAATTGAAATAACACTAAATTCACGATTTATTGTTACAATAGACCCGCCCCTAGACAAAGCCTAGAGAACCTGTATAAGAAATCCGCCTCTACCCGAAGGAAAACCGGAGAAAAACCCGGGCCAGGATGGGGCTACAGAATTTATGTACACAACCGTGCCAAAGTTGAGTACACATAAAACTAAATTAATATGAGCCATACGGCAACACAATCATGCAAGAAAATAGTTTTTGGAATTGTTATAAGTTATTTAAAAATTAGACAAAGTTCCCCCGAAGTTAAGGAAATAATTGAAGACTTCCGACATCTTGGTGGTCGAATGCCATTTATTTATCGTCGTCAGGTGTCACATAGCAACAGGACAATTGAACATGATTGTACACCTAGTTATAAACTCGAAAAATGATTACAATAAAAAGCAGGAATCACTGAAACATTTTATAATGTTGTATTGCTATCGAGTCAACGTACGTTTCGAAGATCATGCAACTTTATTCAAAGTTATGGAAATCCCTGTTATAATCACGTAATGTGGTATGTAGAATCCTAGATTCAATCGAATGGAATTCATTCGTACCTTTCATCAAACACATACGGACGCAGTGATTTCAAATTTCTAAAAAATGTTTTACCATTATTATATCCGTTCAAATTACGAGTAAAAGATCAATTGAACTTGTTAGAGGAAAATATTGTTAACAAATGTTTAGAAATTATATTAATTTTAATTGACTACGTTGAAAACTAATTTTATACTGAACTGCCATATGGATGAATATTCAACGCTGATTTGTAGAGACAGTAACTGTGAAACTCGTCGTTTTTCAGTCATGTGGAGGAATGAAATAAACAAAACAAAAAAGGAGTATTACATTGAGGAAGCGAGGCGAGACGGAGAAGCATAGGAACAGAAATTCTCGCTTGTTTCTTATTTTTCTCCGTGGCACCGAGAGGAGCAGAGCTTGACAGCAGCGCGTTCACTCGTCTTCCTGGTGCGGCAGCTTTCGTTACACTCGGGGTGGGCGATCGATCACAGCCAGATGGAGAGACACTCATTTTCATGCTAATGTTACGAGCGAACTAGAGGTGTGACCAATTCGGCAACGGTGCAGACAGAGAAGAAGGGGGAAAAAAAGTCCCCGACGAAAAGCAGTAAACAAATGTTACTTGAAAGACAAAAGGATGTGTTAACAATACGGGAGAGCGACTCCAGGAAGCGTGTGGCTGATGTGTCCCCCGCTACCGACAACTGCTATTCAAACATATTAATGAAAACTCAGTTTCTTTTTTACAGAAAAAATGAATTAGTTTTAGACAATTTTATCACGCTTTACTGTCATTTTTTAGACGCTAAATATTGATTTAATTGTATATAACAGAAGACAGCTTGATTTAGATGCATTGAAAAATAAATATCTCAGTTCAGTAGACTTGAGTATTTTATTTCTCGTAAGACAAAGCTATCGGGAGGAAAGTTGACTCAGTTTCGCAAAATCCTTTGCTGGATCCGCACCTGAATCTGTATCGAAATGACTTGTGCGAGACAGGCACGGGGTCGGTGGACACATCACTTGGAATTCCCAGGTTTTTGGATACTTTCTGTCATAATCACAACCAAAGAAGTAATACGAGCAGGCAAATTTCGATGGAATTGGGATGATAAACATTCAAACTTTCACGAATCCGAAAGTTAAACGTGTGAAAAATCTCTACCGATAACCAGATCGTACACTTGACACATCTACATCGCTTTGAGCGGCAATACACATCTAATTCTGAAATATGCATGCGGGTGAAAAATATGTTTTAATGAAACAGCGTTAAATCATGTCTAGTTTTAAATCGATCAGATATCCTTCCGTGACAACTGGAAGTAATTTTACCCGTTCGCGATTCTTTCCTCCGGGAAGAGGGACGCAGCGAATGCGCGAGAGGACATGTTGCCTCGCTGTTAGTCATCACTCGCATCCAGAGCGACCGTCCGCTGGACCACTTAAGCGCTGAGTGGCGCAAACACCTACTCGCTCTCACGTGGGCGACGCGCGTCTCCTGAGAGGGGGGGTGGCGGAGGGGGGGCGGTGTGGGGGGTGGGGGCATGCAGCGAAGATGAGCGTGACTCGGTACCCGCAAGCGGCGAGCAACAGCAGGTGCCTCGCGCAAAGCACATAGGTTTGATTTCTTTCTTTATGACAGGACTAACAAGGGTTAAGTGTTTCCAGCGGCTGTTCTCCATTAGAGTCTACTGTAATGGTAACGTTACACCCTCGCCACCTTCCGATTACATCGCCGCTGCTGCTTACAATACGTCGCCCTCCAAACAATGGCTACTCATTAGAAAACGTTTTTATGACGGCCGCTGATCTGGCGACGCGGCGGGGGTGGGTGGTGGCGGCGGCGGGGGCGGCGGGGGCAGTGGCGTCGACGCTGCCAGTAAACAGCGGCCTCATCGCCATTACATGAATCTTTTATCGCGCCATAAGCCGCCCGCCGCCGTCGGACACCGGTCGCCCGTCGCACTAAAAATTGATGAGGCACGGTGGCGGCGTTCGGGGGCGGCTGGGGGGTGGCGGAAGGCCTCGGGGGCGGAAGCGCTCGACCACCTGCAAAACGCCGCGTTCATACACGAGGTCAAAGAAATCATATTCTCCTCGGGTTTCTCTTTCTCGTTGGAAATGAAGAGCTCGTGGAACGAAACCTCTGTAATACTCCTTCGATCACTGCAGCAGACATTGTGTTCCCTCCGATAAAACAACAGACAGGGGCTCTAGGATTTCAGGGCAAGAAATTAATTCAACTACTTTCTGGCGGCCCTTTTAATATTCCAGTTTCTTGACGTGCAATCAATGCACGCGTCTAAAGCATACTGCCCACCCCGCAAATGTTTGTTGTAATTCAACCTTATTTATTACATTCTTTCTTCTCTTTAAACTCATATTCCAGAGAATTTTAGAGACACCCATCAAATACTACGAAAACGTCTATGATTGAAGAAAAAGACACATCACATGTACTCCCCACTACTGTAACATGGAACACAATTCAGGACACGAAACATAAACTTGTTTATGTAATTTTTGATCGATGCAATTATGAAAAGACGAAGAAAAAAAACGAAACAATATTGACTCTGATACAAATGAAAAGTATTTTCTCCGGTTTGAAGACTTTTACAGAAATTTATAAGGTAAATTTTATTTAGTGTATAACTTTCAATTTTCTATTTTTAAGCCTATGCACAGGTAGCACCTACGTGTCCACCTCTATGGGTTGTTTACTTTTTTTATGCGTATAATGTAGGAGAAAAGTACATGGTACATAAATAAATAAGAGATTGATGTATTGATCGAATAGTGTACGTTACAAGGCGTTACGATCATATAGAGATAACAGCAGCAGAACAAAAGAGATCAAAGAAAATGAAAAGTTGAAACGGTTTTTTTTTAAATTCTAACTTTCAATGCCATCCAGCTACGTCAACACTACCAATTTTTCACACACACGGAAATAACGAATATGAAGAAAAGGTGTGTCTGTTTGTCAAGTACTGGAAAAATAAACTCAAAAGCTAATACGCGACTTATAAGCACTACAGGAAAGCAACATCTCATTTTACTCTCGGTTCAAATACTCATTGGAACATTCGCCGTTTTGGGAACGGTTAGGAACCGGGGAAGGTCCTTCACGCGTAGTACCACGAATCTTGTCCACATGGTTCATGTGGAGTTACACTGCAAAGGAGAGTATAATTTGCAACTATTCTCGTTATGTTGTCAGCCTTGAGCTAACATCATCTGTTGTTGTTGGGAGCGTATGGGTGACAGTTTAAGGTGAGAATCACCTGTTACAGGCCGAACGGAGTGACGGTCAAAGGATTATTATTACCTCGCCTTTGGCTAGTATTAAGGGAAACAGATACACCAACGAGGACACACGAAAAGATTCCGCTCACTAAAATAAGCGCAGTGGGCTCCACTGCGTCGTGAGTTATCCCGTATGTTCAGAGTGAATAGTAATAGAGAAGTGTACATGATTGCTCTCAGTAACTCTGTTTTGGTTTTATTTTTTATAGTTATTAATTTAATTTATTTACGTTATAGCAATTACTTTTACGCTAAGGATATAGGAGGAGTAATAACACATGTGTGAATATTGAGCGTGTTTGTACGAATGAGTGTGTTTCTGTAACTGTTTGAAAGCGAAAATATGTTAGTGTATGTATGTCAATATACGCACACATGAGCCTCATGTAGATAATTAATTTCTTAAATCTAATTTCTTTCTCGTGGTAACCACGTGTATTGATGTTCTAAGCATTTTATTCCGTTTGTGTGCGTATTTTATAGATATTGATGATTTGTTTTTTAACTTCGTATTATTGTATTATGTATGTATTCTCCAAGACGCGTCTGTTTTCATCGGATGTCACTTTTCGACATTGTTGACCTTCGCTACGATCAACAAAAGAGGAGTAATGACAAAACGAAGCCGCAAACCGCATTCAGTACGACTCGAGTCTTCGTTTCGCAGGAGAATCAGTTGTAGCTCGCCCTTAACCTCACTTCAGGCTTCGCGCTTGCGCCCTTCAAGCTACAATTGTTACCCTAATGTCCTTGAGAGGACGTGCGCAGTGATTGTGTTTCGTCAGACGATCGCCAAGTGAACAATGTGTTTCGTTATACCTGTACAAGCACGGAAAGAAATTGTGGTAGTGAAAAGTGCTAATGAAATCACATGTTAATCTTCCGAAGTCTGAGTATTTATCCTCACAACCCTAATATAATTTCTGCGCCCTTTATTGTAGTTTATCGAGACGTAAATAACGTCGCCTTGGAGGTACATTATGAACAAACTACTATTTTTTGAAGAATATGAACCTATTTTACAGAATCATAATAAGGTAAGATAACTCATAACAAGCGAAAACCGGGAGGACAATTTAGGAACTTACCTCAATATGTGTACAATTTTTATTTAAAACAAATTATAGAGGGAATAGTACGTATTTAAATTTAAATGTAACAATTCTACTAAAGACCATAAAATAATCTTCTTAATGATAACTCGAATGACGGGAGAAATGGGGGAATTTAGAAAAGAAAAAAAAACATTTTTAAAAACTTTTCTCGATGAAATAATCTCCCGAGGGTCGAAATGAACGGATACGTTTTCTCGCGCGCAGCAGAATCCTTGTTGTAGCTGTTGGTGGTGGTGCAGTGCGGTGGGGGCCGAGCATCCGCCCGTACGGCCGCTCTCCCGCCTCCAGACCGCAACACGGCGCCGCCTCCGCCCCTTGGCCGTCGTCGTGGGAACCAAGCGCCGGACCCCGGGCTGCGCCGCCGATATAAACCCTAATACTGAATTGTTCACACACCCGACTCCTCTTTGTGTCCACAAAATATACGTTTTACGCTATTTTTTTCTCGTTTTTTATGGTTTCATTCAAGCTCCTCGCCGCATGAGCGTGGTTCCTGGGTAAATTGAATTTTAATTAGACGTTTGTTTTTAATAATTATCAGAAAGGTATTCACGTGGAGAAGTCTGGACGTGTTGTCAGAGATGCAGCGGGACGTGACATAAACCTGACAGGGATGAACGGCGATGTTTGGCGTCGTCGATGCAAACTTATAATAACATATTTCGCTTTATTTTCCTCATACAACTCTTCCGCTCCATCTGTACGAAAAGAACTATTCGTTTGATTTCAAGTGCTGTTCGACGAGTTTATTTCCACTCGACGATGGAGTCATTTCCTTTCTCTTCTGTTCGAGTGACATGTAAAGCGTCACAGAACTCCACGAAAAAATATTGAGCAAATGGTCATTAAGGTACACACATTCGAGAACGTCTCCAGAAGGAGATCTAATGACACGATGACAGTAAGAACACGAGACAAAAATGTGTTTATCAGGAAAATTAATAAGGTGACAGGTGTTAGAAGTCAAAGAACGAAAAATTAGAAGAGGTATTCAAATTTCGGCCCATTAGCAGCAGCAATGCAGACCTCCCACCGTTGTTGCATGTGTTGGCGAGGATGTTCCACCCGCATTCTTGCGCATCCCCGCGACCTGCATCGCAGTGAATGGACCAAACGTTGTGCCTCTCTTCTAATTTATTGTTTTCTTTTTTAGCTTTTAACACCTACATATCGCGTTCTTAATTCCCCTGATGAATCGCTATACACAGCTTTTCGACTCGTGTTCGTTGTGTCATTACGCCTCCTTCGGGAGACATTTCCCGTCATGTGCACCTCGATGATAATTGGTTCGTATTAATGTGCTCTCTCACCCCTCAAAATTTCGTACGATGAGACATTTTGTATAATACATCGAAAATAATGTGTTTACTTTAATGTGGATAAAACACTATGACGTAGCAGAAAAATAAAAATGTGGGAAGTCACGAAATATATTTATTCTTCATGGAGAAACGCGCGCTTTCGAAGTATTTGTAATCGAACGTGTTTAGATAATAATCTGAGAAAGGTGATTTTTCTTTCATGAGCCTCTGTAATTTCATTTCGGGAGCCGCATCGAGGGAAGCGAAAGAGAAGAGATTCCCAAGAGACGCGTGCGAGGCGGCCCCGTAAACGACGTCGGGAGCAATGAGGCATTCTTAGTCATCGAACTCTGGAATACGGCCGCCCCTCGCTCGCCTGCGGAAGTGCCGACTCACGACGCGAAGGAGGAGGAGGAGGAGGAGGAGGGGAAACGAAATGGCTTCCCTGCTGCATCTGACAACACACTGCGATCTGTGTGACACAACAACACTTACGCTTCATTACCCCGAAGCGGTTTTATGATTGACACAATGACACGGAGGAAACTAAGGTTTTACGAATGAAAACTCGCAATATTTTCTAATTCATATTGGAGTTGTAAACATACCAGAAAAAAAAATTATTGTAGAACCCCAACCATCCGGAGAAAAACTTCGTTGTTTTAATTACTATACAGCAAATTACTATTTCCTTTTACTGCACGGAGCTAACAGAAGTCATTATAGATCTACAAAATCATTTCATTAGCGATTCTTTTGCCTTAAAAATAAACTGTTTTGCAAGTAATACAATTATCCGAACCGACTTTCTGCCCATTGATCCGGATAACCCGGGGTTCTAGTCCAAGTCATCTGTGAGCCAACTCTTCGTCATCGTTCGCCTGCTACGATTTTGTTGTCGAGTTTTCACGTTTATACAGCGAGGAATGTCAGCAGTACAAGTACACACTTCATCCGCACTCGCCTTTTCTGCGCAAAGTCTCAAGAGTTGTGGTCTCGTAATTACTCCGAGGTGAATGATGTATGAATGAATGAAAGGTCTGGGACACGTGAGCGCCTCCCGAGGACCTTGTTACTCCACCTCTGAAAATTGTACTTGGATCATTCGGGCTTTGAGCCAGTGTCACCCTAATGAAGACGGGGAGTACGCAAACCACTTCTCCTTGGATCACTCCATTACATGTAAATTAATCCCCATCCTGACCCGGGTTTTTCTCCGTTTTTCCTTCGGGTAGAGGCGGATTTATTATGCAGGTTTTCTAGGCTTTGTCTAGGGGCGTGTTTATTGTAACAATAAATCGTGAATTTAGTGTTTTTTCAACTCTTATGATTTTTAAACACTATACTCAGAATAATCTATAGTTCGATAATAACTTGTACATGTAAATTTACAAACATATTTGCGTTAAATTACAAACATATTGACATTATATTTGTATTATAACTCGTAGCTAACTTTTTATCTTATATAGGAACTTTTGCTTAAATGTTTTTGAATCCGCCTCTGCCTTAGGGCCCTTGATCGGAATTGATGGAATACGTCCCTTGCTCGCTTCCGGAGAGTAAATAAGTTTATAGTCCTCCACGTGGTCATACGCAGTTTGTACTGTTTTTTGACAATAAATTTATTTATAATAGTGTTACATGATAACAAACGTTTTTAAATCAGTTTTGGATCTGTTTGGTTGCTTCGTTCGTAAGTTGGCGTCCCCGAAACTTCACTACTGTTAGTGTAAGTCTACCACTGTGGAGAACTACGGCCCAAAAGAGACTAAAATAGGAATGTAAGTTGCAACGCAGAAGCCGCAAGCGCTGCGTTCTTCTGCCTTTTGGCGCTCCTTCGTAACCACAAGGCAAGTGTTGCGCCCCACTACATGTGATGAGGGAATGGGAGGCTGCAGGCGAAGCGAGGGTCACGCGGCCGCCGCCGCCGCCGCCGGCGACTGACCTCCGGGGGCCGCTTCTGCCTCCGCCGCCGCCGCCGCCTCGCGCGAGAGCAGGTGCGTCTCTGTGCTCGTTCGTTGGCACGACTCATCCCCTCAAAACATCTCTGCTACGAAAACTTCAAACCGCGCTACTTTCTTCACATGTACTACAATGTGTCCAATAGTCATTTGCCTAATCGATCGTTTTATTTCCTTTACTCTTAAGCCAAATCACCAATCACTATATTTTAGTGTTAAAAAAAAGAATTATTTTTTAGAAATATTCTATCTTCACTAAATACCTGAGTGTTTCACAATGACATAGTGGAAATGTAAGCAGTTCAGTTCGCACAAGTGATGGCGGACCACACGTGTGTAAGGCCCTTTCATGACCCACGTTTTAAGACATCTGCAGGAGTTAACGTTTTTAAATTATTTCGCGCTTTATTGTCCCTTTCGTAGTATTTCCGGAGGAAGAAATATGATACGTGAATCTATGAAAGAATCGAATCTTGCTCTCCTAACTTGTGCTTTTTGGGATAAGGGGTAGTATAAGAATAGTATACGAAGTCCAAACATGTATGTATGTATGTATGTATATATATATATATATATATATATATATATATATATATATATATATATATATATATATATATATTCAATAGAGTGGTAAGTACGTAATTAGGGTATTCAGCTGACGATACAGAGAATATCTCAACAACTAAAGACATAAGAAATAAACATAAAACCCAATTATAAACTCAAATAGTGCGCTGATCGAGTTTTGATGCTTAGTGCGAAAAAGCAAGCATGTTTTACGTTGCACCACGAGAGAATGGCCTGAATTAAAATACTCATATTTATTCCGTGTCCCTACACGTGGAGAAGATATGTGATAACTTTCGGTCAGGTAAATGTGGCGACGAGTTAGAATCGAACCCGGGAAGTCATGCTTTGATCGCAAGGGTGTTAAACACTACGCCACCCGTTCGCCTTCCGCAATTGTTCGATTCCCAACGCGTCACCAGTTTCACCTGACCGAAAATTTTAACTGAATTATAATGTTTGAGATGTACTAGTATATATACTACTCATTCCATCGAATGTTGTTAGTGCAAATTCAATTATTCACAATTGCCCAGTGTAGTGTAGTGTAATGCAACGGATAAGACGTTGACCAAACTGAGATAACTTCTGGTTGGTAGAACGCAACCCGCATTACTGATCCTCACTCTTGTCAGAGGCAAACTTTCGTTTCCGAGTGAAAGAATTATCTAATATTACTTCTGTGTCTGAAAGCGTATATTTTCTGAAAATCTGTCAATGGAAGGAACTCGATACATTTCATCCGCCAAAGTATGACAAAATCAAGGAAAGACAATAGTACTATAACAGCGGTACGGTATTACCATGGATTTTTGCTCTTAAGAATCATAAAGAAATTGTATTGACTTGAGGAGATTTAACCATTTAAGAAGACTCATTTGTTGTTCTCTTAGGTTCTTTGTACCATGAAATGGCATTTCATTTTACTTACACCATGAAGGATTATTTTCACTCCATGTCGACTGTCGTGTGACGTAACCTTCACCAGCTCTTGCGAATCGAGTCGACACAAGTGAAGACGACACATTCTGCTGTCTACTCCTCCCCCTCGAGATGCTGCCGTAGTGGGGGGGAGGGGGGGGGAACGACGTCGCTGTGAAGCCGTTACGTTCGGAATCGATCGCGGGAGGTCGTCGTATCGCCCGAATCCCGAAGAGCATTTTCAAGTAAGTGTCTCCGAGAAGCAGAAGTTAGGGCAGTTTTCTGACCCATTTCTATGTGCAGCGCAGGCGTCGGTGGCGCCCAAGACGCGTTTACGACCTCTCTCCCCTCCCTCGATGCTCCAAACCCCCTCCCCTCCCCTACCCCTCCAAGGGACTCTTCCGATCGCGAACTTGATGAGAAACCAGGTACTAACGCACCAAATACTTAAGAAAAAATACATGGGATTTTTAAAGGATCGTAGTACATGTAGAACATGGAAAGAAATGCTAATCGAGATTTTCTCATTGGTACGATACTAGTAGATAACANGGGGGGGGGGGGGTGAATAGGAGGCGAGAAGTTTCTTGAACGAAACTTGCAACGTAACTGAATTTTTAAATATTTTCACAAATAAAATAAGTTTTTATTTTCTAACTTCTATTATTACGACATCTCTCACAGAGTAAAAATTGTATGTGGAAATTTACAGAAGGGATCATTAGATGCCGAGTCTTTGTTCCCGAAGTGTACCATGTCCCAGAGACCCCGTCTTCATGAACTCCTCCGCACACGACGTCATGGGAATAGAAGTATAATGCGGAGAAGAAGAGAAAATAGTTATTTCGACCTGTTTGTTTATTTTAAGCGGACAGTGATTCTGTTTTAAAACACACGTAACACACATGAAAAGAATACGCCAGTTGAAACACAACATTTAAAAAATCTACGTTAAAATCATATTAAAAATTGTGTACACTACGAATTAAAATTATAAATATAAATAATTTGTAATATGCTTTCGTAAGATGTAGAAAAGAAAAAAAGGAACATATTCATTATCAGAGTAAAAGCTAGAATCATCGCGCATGAAGAAGTATTTTGTCAAAAAGATTTTATGTTTTTATAATTAAAAAGTTACTCACGTTCACTATGTACACACTTTGGAGTTATTTCTTACCTGAAAAGAGAAAAAGAAGACAGAATCAATATCACGAAGTCACGAGTCATGTAGACAACGTCTGCTGCACTCCCAACACATTACATTTCTATGAACCAAAACTCCAAGAAATATATCAAAATATAAGGAGTTAAAATTTATAAAGAAATACATATACATTGCCAAATAATGCGTTTGGAAAGTGGAACATTTATTTCTTTACTAAGAAATCGCACAAGTAGTTACATTCAAATATATGTTTTTGTCCCTGAGCAAAAATAACCTTGAGTTGAAGTTCATCTTCATTTTCACCCGAAAACCAATATTTTAAATGACCACTTGTGAGAACGATTTAATAAAAGTAGGTTTGATCTACATGACTTATTCTGACCTAAGCTTCAATGTAGTTCACCAAAGAAAGGAATATTAAAGTCAATTTAACTTCTCGATTTGCCTCAGGAATGGATTGACGTGTAGAAAATGTATCGAAGCAGAAAGAAAAGAAAGTTAAAGCATTGTTGCGTAATTAAAGCGATCTAATGACCTTGACGTTGGCGAGCCCTAAAACCCCAAGGAAAAAAACGTTCTTTTGGAAAAGTGAAAATAGAACAGCTCGTAAATTGAGTGTATAATCAAGTCGACTCTCATATACACTTCTCTTTTACATCTGATGATTGATTGTTGGTAGTTAAGGTTAGAAAATATGATACTAATGACGTCATAACGATACGTGTGTTCCGGATCCTGATTGCTAACGAACTGAAGAGGACTCGGACGTCTTTTCCGATTGGCACAAATTTTATCCAGACACGATACGTGTGTCCCGGCCGAGTTACGGATTTTTTCCTTGCACAGTTTCTGCATCCGGTAAGGAACATCGAAACCCTTTCTTAGTGTTTTGTGAAACTTAAGTCGTCAATCAAAACTTTCATCACGAAATGTCTTCAGAAAAAAAATTGCAGAAGGCGAAATTCATTCCTCAAAGAAGCAGACAATAAACAGAAAATAAATATTCATCAACTTAATTCAGTTTCCGCTTCGTCGATATATTGATGGTCTGAAGGTGTACATTGAAGGATTGTCAATCCGAAAAATATTGAAGCTCCGAATTGACGGTTCCCAAAATACTTCAATAATATTGAACTTATTGACAATATTCAGACCTCAGTACTTCGCACTTCCGAAAGAAAAAAGAAAAATGCTTTTCCGTTTCGCAACTAAATTAAGAGCAAATTAGTTTATGGAAACTTTTTACGTGCACATATGTGAGAATAAGAAATTCTTTGATGACTTATGGGAAGATATATAAAAAGGGTTTTAATTACACTACAAATATATAAAGAAAGAAACTCTGTCCATTTCCCACTCAAATTTACCAGTTGAATTAACTAATTTTGGTCGAAATGATGTCAGAAACTCCTAATAATCCTTCTTTGAAGGGTTTCCGGGTATTTCTTCTCTTCGGTCCAATCTAACCTAACCTTCATGATCACACATGCTCTTGTAAGGCTATTCATTGTTGAAACTAGTGCAAATTTAAATATTCAAGGAAAATATCGACTGGGTGAGATTCGCTTAAGATGGCGGTTAACCACACCGCGAAGCAACGCAACAATGACACACCGTTTATCAGTTTCCTCTGTAAGAACTTATCACTCAACGAGGATTTTAACACAAATTACGAAGTTAGGCGTAAGGTATAATAACCTGAAGTACACCACATCACTCGGTCAAGAAAGAAATACATGTATCAACATTATACTTCACCAGATTTTTCTTAGTTTTCTTCATCACAATTATTTCGTATATCCTGACTTCCCCGAAGTACATCCCACGTCTTAAAAAATGCCAATAAACAGCGTTTGACACGACGCAGAGAGTGACATTCAGAACCGCCGTAAAAGTTTATGAGTCCACCTCCTTCTCTTTGTTACATTTCAGTGGTCCGCGCCGCAGAGAATTTTTCGTCTCCTTTCATTGATGGAACTCATGACGTGTTCATAGCGGAAATGATCATCCGTGAATTCAGCCAAGATCCACGCTGCGGACCGAATAGAGAGGTATCATTGAAACGTAGCATTCGTAAACTTAATCACAAACGTAGATATATTTATTGTTAAATAAATCACAGTGTTTCTACCGGGTTTGAACCTCGTTCAGGTGGGTTAAATTATTATTATTAATAAATATTTGTTTGCAAACAACACGACAGTTGCTAACCATGCACAAAGCCTGCAAGCGAAGTTTACTGCTGTCGTTTTCAACCAATTAAAATGCAATGGGCTCTTCCAGCTCTTCCAAGGCTGCACTGCATTGCACTATCAATAGTTCTACATCAGTTTTTTTTTGCCCTTTTGAACACAAGAGTACCCATTCTCATCTTCTCTTCCATAACAATAACTAAAACTAGTGCTTTTTTGTGCCGGTACTTTCCGGTAGGCGTACCGGTACACTTGGAATTGAAAGAAAACTGGTAAAACTTTAAATTTATTAACTCATACGATATCTTAAATAACAATTAACCACTCTGCGAGGCAAGAGGTTAATGACGTATTGAGACGAGACCGAGAATCGAACACGGGCCACTTCAGTATCAGTTTCATGTTTCAAGTATCGATACATCAACTCCAATAGATAGATATCCACCGTATGATAAAATATATAAATCTAGTTCCATTATTTCGGTCTGTACATTGTGTTAAATATTATAGTATTGTGTCTTCAGCATTAACTGATTTATTGCAAAATATACCTGGAAGTTTAAATGTGACCTTGGCCAAGTGCGTACCGGCAAACTCCAGAATAGGATCCTTCACTTCAACTATGAAGAAGTGAACGAGCATAATAATAATAATAATCCACTGCTGAGAGAAAAACCAACAAAAGCTGAGAGAACTAAATAATAATAATAATAATAATAGTGAAGATCATATTGCACTGAATGGAAGATTCCGTATCCCATGCTGATCCTTGAGACAAAAAAACCCGAAAAGACTCTTTAAATAGTGGAAATTGGAGTCCCACAAGGTTCGTTCGTAGGGCAAGGGAGCGGAGGGGGCGCCGAAGGGGACCGTCCCGGCGCCACCAGATTAGAAATACGGAGACAATAGACGCAGGCGTCGCAGGGGCTGTCGCGAGGGCGCCAGTCAGGAAATGAACCTACCGGGTAATTTCCTCCCGAGTTGAATTTTTATGGTAATTCTCGACTCTATTTGTTACGAGGTCGCGGGGTGACACTTGCGAAATGACGGCGGAGGAGGAGGAGGGCGCCAAGCGGGGACGGCGAGGCGGCGATTTGACACGCTTAATTGCTGACTGCAGCTTCCACTTGTTGGGGTAATGGGCCGCGGTCGACGCGGGGAGCACCTGTCTCCACAATATTTCGATGCGACAGAGAAGTGAGGGAAAGATCTCACCCTCAACAAGTGCTCGTAAGGAGGAAAAGCTGGAGGCGTTGCTCACTTTATGCGCCATCTTCGCGTGAAGGGCTCTGCAGAATTTGCATCTCCTGCGAGGGACACTTCGAGGGTTTTCAAACTAAGCATACACGCAGAGGAATGTCCGGAACAAAAAAATATTTAATAAAAAATTCGTTCATTCCCATATGATTAAATTTGTAATAATTTTTCTCAACATTTAAAAATCCGCAATAAATATACCATATTCCACGTATTTCAAAGTATTAATATTTTTTTAACATTGTAGGGTTTTGATTTCCTCTTAATTAATGTTTAATACTTCAAGATCTTTTTCTTTTTCTCAAAGTGTCACAAAGATAAGTCACAAAGTGAATGTGAACCTATTACTTTCTCCTAATTTCAATTTGATTTTGCTTATCATTGCGCCAGGAAATGTAATAACAAGAGAAGCAAACGCTAATTAAAAAATTGTGCTTGAAATGTCGATTTAAGACGAGATGCGAAGGTGACAGCTGTAGTAATTAAACAACTCATTTCCTCGCTGACGAGAGTAAGATCTTCGTCACAGTAATTTTCTTGGTCACCCACCGTGCGACAGAACGACACGCTGTGCATCAAGTGAGGACAAATGGGAGATATGATATCGTAATAATAACGGAGGCAAATGTCAGTGAGGTAGGTCCACTATTCGAGCAGAAGGCTTGTGTTCTAGTCCGCTCCTCCAATACCGCACTCGGAAGGATTTCCCAGAGGCTTAGGGGCGTCGTATGTCCCTTCGCCTGAATTTGAATTCCCTCGTTGGTCAACTCACGTAACACAAAGCTTGGAACACGTAGGACAATCGACTTGTGTCCAGCAAAGACAACAGAAGACGTTAAAGTTACTGGATATTCAATTTAAACTTCGTCTTGTCCATTTTTAGGTGTTTGGACCAACTGATTCAGTTTTCCTGCAAAAATGCCAGAGTTTAGGGATTTCTCTACACCCTCTTTCATTATTATCTGTCGCCAACGAGAATTACAAGGATGATAACAGTCTGTGTGTGTTAGTTGTGTTAGAGGTTCACGCCCTTACCACTTTCATCATTGGCACTTTATGGAGACTATTTGGACGATTTTGGATTCTTATGCTAAGTAAATGTCTGTAAAATGATTGATCCAACTGAATGACATTTTTACTTTCCAATTATACAGAATGTATAAGGGAAGTATTGTAATCGGTCAAAAAACAATTTGTGATGTATTTACGAACTGGCTCCAGGAAAAAGTCTGTTTTCAAACAATGTCCAATGTCGTATGTGTATATGTCTTAGTGTTAAGAATATTGTTCCCCCAACAAATTAATGCGTCGAAAAAACTTGAGAATTGACTTTGAATGCATTGGGAATAAAAGCCTATTTCTGTAGAGTTCATTCCAACATTGTTTACTCTCTAAGCCCCTCCGTGGCGCAGGTGGTAGCGTTCTACCTCATCACCAAGTCATCCCGGTTTCAATTCCCGATAGGGACAGAAAAAAAAATGGTTGCTTTTCACAGTTTATGTATTGCTGTGACTACTGAAAAGCAAACCTTCCTTCCTCCATCCAACTCCTCCTAGTATCAATAACTCTAACTATTACTAACTACTTCTACTAACCCCTTCCACGTGGGTCGAGTTGTTGGTAAACCCAGCTAAGCTACCACGCACCTCCTAACTCCTATCGCTCCGTGTAGATGAGCTTCAATAGCACTAAGCTACATTTCCCATTTACAAATACTACAATTTAAAAAAATTACCCTCGGAGCCCCACTTTCGGTTACTTAAAATTCAATATTTTGAAAATATGAGTATAATCATATTTGTTGTTCAAAGAACTCTACGTACAGATTGCTGAATTTCAGATTCAGATGAGCCAATGAGTGAATTGCAAAGAGTTTAAGGACAAAGATAATATTTCTGGATAATCCTCTTTCTACACTTAGGTGTGTAAGCAACATATACTTGCTGAAGTTTGAGGATGTATATTTTTAAACTGGTTGAACTGTTTAATTTATCGTCTTTGATAATTTTAATGTTTCTTTCTTATCTATAAATTATATTATGTTTTTATTGAAGTGAGGTTTCGTTCTGCTCTTTTGTTGTTACAGCTCTAATTAGAAGGTTCACTGGGGTCTCACTCCAGATATTTTTTTTCTCGTATTTCAAACTTCTAGAAAAATCTATTGTTCCACGTACTGAGTGCAGTGATTCAATGAAAATCACACACCAGTCGATGAATTTCGACGCTGACGTTTCTGTCTGATGCGTCCCTCGTCCACCTGGAGACGTAATCGGACTGTTGCGTATCGCCGGTTGACATTTCACTGAGAAAAATTGAAAATGCTACAGTAAAAATACGATTTTTGCAATGAAATAATCCAACACTCTCTCAGTGCTAGGTTGGGATAATTGGGAGAAAGGTGAAATATATTGAGTTCTTCTCGATAAACCTTCGGAGAAAACTGAAACCATTCATATTTCTCATTCAAACGCTATGTTAATAAAATTCGTTCTCGACATTCCAGAATACATACCATAAATACCATTTGACAGAATTGTAAATTCCACGTCATTTGTTTGTTGCTCGTAGTTTTAATGTTATAAAGCTTTTTCGGCTGCATAGCAGCCATAGTCAGTAACATACACTTATATACATATACATGTAAATGACAATACTTGGAACATAAAAGTATAACATGGAAAATATACAATAATTGAGATGTAAAAACAGTATCGAAAGAAGCGAAAAAATTATTGAAATGAAGAAAAGAAGAATGAAGAATAGAAGAAAAGGAATAGAGAGTGAGCGAAGCGACGAAATTACATAACTGAGTATTGAGGATAAGTTTTTGGCAAAGTGGGTAGAGGGCGCCGAAGCGAGGTCGTTATATGGTAAGTGAAAGAGCGCTGGGGAGGCGGCGGCGGCGGCGGCGGTGGAAAGGGGTGTGTCGGGGGTTTCGAGGAACTGGCGGCAGAAGAAGGAAAGAATTTCTCAGGGTTTTAACAGTTGGGAGTAGAGTGCAGTGCACTGGTGAGTTGGGGGGTGAGAATTTGAACACATAAGTTTCATCAGACGAGAACAAAGTTCAGGGTTTTGTTCATTTAATAAAATTGAATACCATTTGACAGTGTTCAAGCGCAACAAACACAAAAGAATCAACTAATGAGGTCCCTAATGAAGAGGATGTGATTAATTACCCTCCATTAGAAGATTTGTTCCTTCTCGATCTTTCGACGAAAACCGAAACAAACTTGAATCGGAAAGCGAAAGCAACGTGAAGCGGGGAGTTCCTATGGAAGTGCCACGACGGAAGAGAAGGGTAGAGGACGTGTCTCGGATGTAGAAGAAGGGTCGAAGGGCGTCGTCGTTTGCATCGAGTGTCTCGTGGTGAAGGGTAATGAAGGGCAGGGGGGGTGGGAGAGGGAGAGGGAGGGGGGGGCAATCAAGCGCAACACGACTCGCTAATGCGCGCACTGGCCAGGAGGGGCGCTCGAGACGAGGACGGACGTCTTCGACATCTCTGGGGGACACAGACGCGAAATGAAGACACGAGAAGTGAGAACTGCGACATCCTGCGACATCCTGCGACATCGCATGAGTTATGAGGGGCTGCGTTTCTACTTTTATGCACTCAGAGAAATACTGCGAGGATCTTGATACAAGAATCTGGACAAAAACGATTCCAGTGTTTCGTAGAAAACATTCCCTAGATAACCGAGAAACTTCAGGGATTTTTTTTGTACACAAAAGCCACCGACAGATGCGACGTCTAGGAAGCGTCTACGTACTGCTAAAACCCACGCCACACACGAGGTGATCATTGCCAAATACCTTCCAAAGTTGATCGTTGGTGAGTGATGTGGCCGCTTCCCCGCTGGCAAGGATAAGTCAAATATTCGATGCTGGAAGGTATTGGAAGGTTGGTCGATGCGAACGACAAGGATCTTCCAGCCCCGAGTCCAAGACAAAGCAGCCGTCTTCCTTGTCGATCTGGCTATAATTCAATCAAGTCTGTATGTGAGGATATAATACGAGCAATAACTATACAATTATATAAGCTTCAAATAATATTTACTGAAGTTTTTATTACAAGTATTCCTATTCTTTTTAACTCAGCATGCCGCGTGTGTTTGAGCTATTAATGTCGCTATGAATTTTTTTTGTTAAATTAGGTGGCCTAAAATATATACGACATATAGCTATATATTATTAATACCTATTTCGACTAAAATAAAGCTCCAAAAGTTGTTCCGGTGTTGCTGAACAAGAATTATAGGTTAAATACTAATTCCACGAACTTCGATTTAATAATAATTGCAACAAAAAGTAACAGTAATGGCTTCTCCGTTTTTAACCAATACGAATGCCAATTTGAACAAATTTAACGGGGACGATACAAGTAATTTAAAGTTCTCGTTTGAAATAGTTTGAAAGTTATGTATTCGCAAATATTTGTCGATGACTATTCGGTGAGTCTTGCGTCGCTTATGCTTCATTGGGGGCAACGGGAGGTATATCACTGAAGCAAATATTTGCCGATGACTCTTTGACAAATGCTTGCCATGTGTGGGAGAGCGCTAGTTAAATTTCCTGCTCGGCCGAAATCTGTGAACTTTTTAATTGGGATTTTTCTCCACTTTTCCATGGTTAAGTCTTTTAGATTCTCCTGCAAACCTAAATCTCTCCTTCCCCAAAGTTTGTGGTTAGGTGGAAGTGCTGGTCTTATGTGCATGAACCTCACCATGAACGAAATGAATGAAATATGAATTGAAACGAATTCTTGCGTAGTAGGATTTGATTCTTAGGGGCGACCCGTGGCGTAGTGCCTAACGCACTCGCCTTCTGCCTCTGGGGACGATCCAAGTGGAATCTGAGGTGGTGGACGGAGCGGTGTTCGCGGGGTTCTCCCGTTTCCCCTGCAGCCTATCATTCATACGCCTTGGGAAGGTGCGGTAGGAAGGGCATCCGGCACCTCTGTAATTTCCCCTGGCATGACAAAAATAAGGCATCATACCGTCCTTCATCTCCGACCCCTATAAGACAAGGGAAAAGGAGTTAAGGTTCATTTAGTACGATTCGATTCTTAGTTCCTGCGATTTTGTATCAGTTCTTCAGGCACTGAACTAGTGACAAGAAGAAAAGACAATCCAGGACCGTTCACATGACTCACGAGAGTAGAACAGGGCCTAGAAGGAGACAAGAAACGAAAAGTAAAGAAAAGAACCTTAAATATATTTATAGCACTTCACGTTTCAAGAGAAACTTTCTGAGCATGTTTTATTCTCTTACTGAAATTCCCAAATTTATTTTTCTCTTATAAGACACCACTTATAAAAAAATATTTAAGTTATTTCTGAGTTAACGTTGTATAATAATATTATTTTCAGTTTTTTAAATTATTGGGCAATTTATGTTGTTATTTTTAAGAAAAAAAATTGTGTGAAAATATCATTTACGTGTAATTTTACGTAATCTCCAAGAGATCTCACGTGACTATTGAACGTCTAAATCCCATCACTATTTGTACCAGGAATGAATGGCATTGGACCCACTGTGTGACGTGAGGTCTCTATTTCTGCGAGCAGCGCTCTCGGACTCTGGACTGTGAGTCAGAGCGAACCTTTGCGGCTCCACGGATCGCCAGTGTGAACGGTTCTGATCTATACAAATAATTCATCTACTATTATAGTCATTCAGCCTAAGAAAAGACTGAAATTTCTAACGAATATCATTGCGTGATGAAGCTACAAAACTTATAATACTAAAGAGTAACAAAAAGAAGCAAATAGAATGTTAGGTACTTAGCAGATTGTCTGCACAACTCTGTCTGCACAAATCTTGCTCAAAACTTCAAAAAGCTTATCACTTTCGTGGGTGAGGTTTCATGTAGGCGCAAGCACAAGAAATAAGAGATGATAAGAAAGTCAAAGAGTTTATTGGCAGCGTCGTTGACAAGTGCAATATTGACAATAACAGTTCGAAATTGCCAAGTCCACCAACAGTGATACACGCGTGTGCTTGACAGCGTCGTACACATTCGAAGATGGCAGATTTTTCACGCACACGCGCAGCAGCTGCTAAGAGGATATTCGATCAACGAAATCTTCCTGTGAGTATTTCCTGTTGTTTCCGTCTCGCCGCGTCACTTGCGTCCATTCATTATTCCTATACAATGAAAGATTGTTCACACAGTGTCCTGCAGCAACTCCTAAAGATCGTACCATGAATTAGGCATGAATAATTGACATTAGGAATAAGGTGGTACGAAAGTGGGTAATAATACGAAAAGGCGAAGAAACGAAACCTTTCTCGTACACTTGGACTACTGTTTCCCCTCGGATCGTATTATTTGTGACTCGCCGAACACAGAGACGAAACAATTTTCTACTGCAGCTCTGTCTGGCTGTTTAGTGACGAACATCAATTTCACATTACACAGATGTTGCTGTAGGGGGATAAAAGTAATCTTCATTACATCGGTAATGTTAGACGGTTAAGAGCATGTTTTACCTTATCCCTCCCTCACACACACAATAAATATAAACAAATGGACACAAATTATCATACATAAATATTATCTGGAGATTAGTTAGATGACAATATTTCACTCGGATACAACATTTCTTAACAGTGCGTGTCTTAATTTTGGAACCTTTCGAAAACTTTGGAAATCAAAATCTAATATGTTTGATGAAAATCATTTTAGGTAGGTTAATCTCTTATGATTAATGATCTCTGTTCATACGCGTCAATTTTCAGAATGTTCATTTTGAGTACACGAAGTCCTCTCTGGTCTCACTTCGGTTCGTGCTTTTGTCGAGATGTAACAACAATAATAAACCAACCAAAATAAATGAACAATAATAAATAAATAAATTGTATTATCAAAAAGCGGTTGAAAACTGCATAAGACCACGTGGGGATGATAAAATAATAATAATAAAATAATAATAATAAATTAATAATTATTATACGTTCGTTGTCAAAAAAGCAGAAACTACCTGCATATACTTAGTTTCGTCTTCCAACAGTTCTCATAGAAACCCTTACGTTTCGTTGACACATTGACGAATAGAGTCCAGATACTGTTTACAGTAAAAAAGTCACACGTTAGTTATTTGCATGTTTTTCAAGCAAAAGATAACGTCAAGTCGAGGGGTCGTTACGTCACACAACCGACAGTTTCTAAGAAATGTTGTTCTGCATTTCATTCAAATGTAACTGGAGTTTGCGTGAAACCGCAATGTTCTTCGTGTGGTTGCGTTATGGCATGTGTGCAATAAACGGAACATCACATCGAAGAAACAACACGCAGAGTTTCCTTCTACGTTCCTTATGAAAAAAATGATCATTTCTGAGAACAACTTACACGAGTTTCAATGACGCCAGTAATTGTTTCCCCTTTGTCTGTCATTATTTAAAACGTATGGAATAAATAAATACTATCACCAAATTTAACTCTTAAGTGCTGGTTGAACCAAATACGATAATGCTTTTAGGATCCCACATCGTAATGTAAAAGTCAAAGTACATCTTTTTTGGAGTGCATAATGCTCGCGTGAAGGGCGCTTATTGGCCGAATCTTCGCACCACATGTTTCCATGTCGAAGCGCAAACCGTACTCGCTCCTCTGCTCGCATAAGCCTCCACTTTGTAAGCAACGCGAGTGCCTCCCTAATCCCCCGACTGCGACACGCTGCGTTCGTGATTCTTCGGAGCGACGCATTCCAGGTGTTTGCAGAAGCCATCGGCAGCCAGCGGCCGAGCCACGCACCCATTCGCGACCCTTGCGGCACACCGACGCTTCATTAGCGGCGGGGGCGGACCCGCGCCTCGGAAAAACAGCCCGCTTTAATATTCCGTTTCTTCATTTCAAACCTCCCCGAAAGGAATAAAAATGGAAATAAAGGCGCGAAGCGTCGTCGAGTCCAAACACACGTCCCGTATTGTTTCTTGCGGCGCCCGCGCGTTACCTTCGCCGCTTAATTTGTTCTGCGGGAGCTTTTACGACTTGCCCTCCGACCGGGCTGTAAAACTTCTCGTTATCGCGTCGGTCGGAGAGCGCGTGACTGGGAGTGGGGGCGGCGGCGGCGGCGGCGGCGGCGGCGGCGGCTCATCCAGCCCTTGGATCTTCATGAGCCTTCGCATACGCAAAATGATTGATGGGTCGACAGCAAGTCACATACGCGGGTAAAAGCACGAACATTCTAGTACTGCTCGCACGTTCTGGCACATTTTCAACCGCATCATCGAGAAATATCGGCTTCACATTCAGATTCAACATCGACGAAATTACGCAGCTAATGGGAACGATGAGAATTGTTTGATCGGAAATACCATCAAAAGTTCTAATCCAAACATAGTAAAACACTTGTAAAAGAATGTCCAAATCTAGCATTATCTCAAAAAAACTGAAGAAATTATCAATTTATCTACGTTCTTGATTGTTGAGACGACATTTTAATTATAGTTTATAAAATATCTTTATGAAATGTAAATCAAATATTCCCCAAAGTCAGTTATGAGCTAATGAGTGTGCTTGGCCTAATAAATAAGTAATGCTTTTGGTTCTCTTGTTGACTATTTGTACCTACTGATTGGGGAAGGATGGGGAATAGATTAGAAGAAATGCTATTTGACACTTCTAGGAACCAAATAAACCTCAAAACGAAACAATGTATTTTACAATAAAATGCGCTTACTTGTCTATCGAATTTGATGGAACACTTGAGTTATTTTTTTACACAAATAAAGGAACTTGAAAATACTAAGAAAATGTTGTAATATGATGCATGATCTAATTCCTGAAGAGTTTCTACTTCTATATCAAAGAAAATATAAAAAATTTAGTAACATTACTTTGAAATAATACATAATATTTAAAAAAATCGCAGTTCAATCAAAGAAGATGAACTGGGTTTGTTGCTCCTTATCCGAAACATCGAAAACATCAGAGTTTGCTGTAAGATTCATATACAGATTCATGTTTCCAGAAATGATTCAATCTACCTGTTCTATTAATATTAATTAGAGTTTCCTTTTCTTCCATGGAAAGTTGCATTTTGAATGGATGAATGGATGTGTCACTCACGGGCTGCAATAGTGTCACAATTCAGAAAACACGATTTTTGGACTAAGTACAGGTCTGAAGGCGAAAAATTTCATTCTTTTCAACATATATAATAATAATAATAATATTAATAATAATAATAATAATA
>NNCF01130330.1:35720-47429 GCA_002313205.1 Laupala kohalensis | reverse complement strand
TTTTTTTGCATAAGTTCCTAGATAAGATAAAAAGTTAGCTGCGAGTTATAAAACTAATACAATGTCAATATGTTTGTAATTTTACGCAAAAAATTTACATGTACAAGTTATTATCGAACTGTAGATTATTCTGAGTAGAGGCACTTTTATTATTATTATGTCCTCTTCTGAATTCTGAAAATTTGGTCGCTCTGACCGGAATTGCCCCAGAAGGTAATGCCGTAACGTAAATGGGAGTAAACGCTAGCAAAATAAAAGCAACGGGAAATCCGTGGACTAACTGCGTTAACTAAGATTCGGAATGCGTAACACAATTTGCTTAATTGGGAATTAAGATTGTCAACGTGACAATTTCATTTGAGGTTGTGTTGAATATGGAGACCTAAGAATTTTGTATTCGTAACAGTTATTAATTGTGTTCCGTTTAAAGAAAGAGAAACCTGGGGTAAAGATTTTGTATTACTATTGTGAAATGACAGACACTGTATTGTCAGTGTTTACAATGAGACGATTTGCATGGAACCACATCTTATAATTCTTTTCAGTTGTGCCCATGTGCGATGTATCTTTAGCCAGAAAACTAAACAGAATATAATTCTCTATCACTTGTAGTAAGATATTAGACGAATCACTCCTCTAGTAACGTACAAATACGGAAAGCCAAAATTTTGATTTAGTTTTAGAATTAATTTTGGACTGTTTCACTGACTCGCAAAGAATCGATTCTTTGCAATCGCGTTCGGTTTCTGAAGAGGAGAGGAACGAAAGTCGGAGGGTTGATTTGCAACGTAAACGGATCCAACCTCTAGTGTTCCTCTCGCGATGCATAATCGAGAGCCGCCTCCGCTGTGACCTTCGGCTCAATTTGAGATAATGAAAGAGAGCACAAACGGCGTCTAAACGCTGCTGCGAAGTAGCTCTGGAGGCTCGTCGAAAGGCAAAAGACACGCGACGCCTCATAAAAGAGGAGGAATCGAAAGAAGGACGAAACAGTTTCTACTTCGTTTGCTTCACATCCAGCAGTTGTTCTTCTTCTTCTTCTTTAGAGCTTCAAGCAGATGTTTCTGAGACATTTAACACAGAATTAGCACCGTCTTGTGACTATGAGCGGGCGAAACGAAAAAATGCATTCGAGAAAAGGGACCAAAGATTAAGGGGGAAATAAATAAGAATGCAAGGAAAGAATTAAAGAGGGAAACGTGTTAGTAGCCGAGAAAACGGGGGAGTCGGTCTCAAGACGAAGACGTTGGGAAGGGGGACGGGGGACGGGCGGCGCCTCGACTGTGTAGACGCAAACGAACAAATGGCTTCCACGCGGAGAGAATAAAAAGGGGAGTCGCTGTCTACATCGCATAGAAGGAAGGCGCTCTCGTTGCCACTACTGCTGTCCAACAGAGGGTGGGGGGGAGGGGGGAGGGGGGAGGGGAAAGAGGAAGAGGTTACAAAAGAGTAGAAGACACCTTCTACTTCGCGGAGCAAGAAAGCAAGCAAGTCGCTCGTGCCAATTGCGAGACGGCCACTTTTAATTAGCAACCCCCCCCCTCCCAGCGGAACCGACGAGAGTAATTTGGACGACGGCGATATGGCAAAGCTGCCTCGACGTTATGATCTCTTACGAAAGATTATTGACGTTTCATACCTTCATTAATTAATTCGATATTTTCATCACCATAAACGAATTTCATCTTTCTGAATCTTTTATGACTATTCCGATCAGTACGTCTGTTCTACAGATAAATTAGTCCCAAACATATCTGATAAGTTACGACTTGTGCTAACCATGATAATATGCACTGACAATTTTCTTCGTCAAGAATTAAATATTCCGACATCCATCGGCGTTTAAGGAGTATAAAGAATCACGTTTTGATTTTCAAAATAACAATATAAGAGATTACGAGACGATAACAGTTCCATAGTTGGAAACCGACTCCAAAGTCTCTATCTATGATCTTGCATCTGCCCAAGGCTTGGAGAAAGTAAGTCAGAAATGAACCCAGTTCATTATAATACATCAACAAAGCTCTCGACTTCACCACAACTATTCTAAATAATTCTTCTTCTTAATATAAATACCTTTGACTAATTCCCGTCGTTAGAGTAGCCGAAAAGGAAAGAGTGCAGACAGTGAGAGTACTTCAACGTGTCCCTCGCTTCACTACTTGAACCACCGCTACGTGATAGTGACAGTATAAACGTGTTCTTACGTCCACCTCATCCGACTGTGATGGCTGTTCCTTTTCACTCATATTTTTCCATGTTTCACTAGTCGTCGTCATCCAAGGAACAGCTCTTGCTTTTCAATTCTGGGTTCTACGCTGCCTCCAATCAAACTCCTCCATCCTTCTCCCTCATGAATGCTAGGAATAACATACCAGGCAAAGACGAAGGTAAATTAAGTATGAGGAAAGAGCAACCAAACAAACCATTGCACCATTAGGTATTTATGCGAAATTAGGAGAAATGATGAAGAAAGGTCAGAAATAGGGAATATATGCAGGAACGAACAAATCCCCTGGATCTCGTTACCATAAAGGTCAGATCAGCCACTGAGGCGCGGTTTCACCAAAGGGAGAATAATCACGATTTTCTTAAACGAGATTAGGTAACTTTAATCAGGATTACATCGAATGCGTTTTTTCATGCAAAACTAATCGCCAATTATGTTAATACATGCTTCTGAAGAATTGTTTAGGTTGGTAGTAGTTTCGTTGTGCATTGTGGGTAACATGATGACAAGTGACGGGTGAAAAACGCATCTTGTTGCGCAGCAGCGCCACCAACGGGCACCGCAGGCAACAGCGGGCCTCCCTCGAGTCACTGAACATAACCTAAAAATCGAGCCAAGAGCAATCGAGCAAAATAGGCGTCGTATATATTGCTCGCAGAGAATATCGCTGGAGAAAGAAAATCGCGATTAACGAAGGGATTAACGAAGGGACCAACGACCGTTTTGAGTAAAACGCGATTTTCTCGTAAGTTGTGATTAAGAAGCATATTGTGGAAAGTGCATATTGATAGAGTCATGAACACAGAAAATCTCGTGTAAGGCATGAAACGAACGTGGTGCAACTGGGCCTTGGTTTATAATGGTTTATAAGGGACACACACACACACACAAACAATACTCTCCTGATTCATAAAGAGGTGGAGAGAGTAGGGCGAGGTTGCAGAAAACCTGAGAAACATTTACGATACTAACTGATTACCAGGCGTTTTTTCCCGTGATTTTTCGTAGACTAATCTTCCTTTACAGAGGAAAAAATGTAATCCATCTATTGTAAGATCAAAATACTTTTACTGACTGTTTTTTTAACATATACAGTATCCAATTTTTTTTCTTTTCAAATTCATAATAATACAAATTTTGACTTTGTACACTACACCACTTGGCAGGAGGAGGAGCCGAGAGCCGATCTAATTTTCGCTTCCGAGGCATGACGCATCATTTCATTAAAATTCTTGTAAAATCTAAAATATTCGTCGAAATTTTACTATCTAAAGACTTTTTATTTTTGTTAAACGCACAAAAGAAATAAACCATTAAATTTCATGATTTTTCCCTTTTCTGAAATTGAACTACTTTATCACTTCTATTTTGTACTTTCTCATAATATATAGAAAGTTTTGTAAAATTCGAAAGCGACATTTCGACGGAACTATCCGTTTCGGTTATCCCTGATTCTGGAAAAGTGACTTTTGGTATACGTCCGTCCGTCTGTTTGTGCGCAGTTCTGAGTAAATGGATGAGTCAATTTAATTCGCATTTCGTATCCAAGGTAGAATCTACTTGTTGTCCATGCACGTGCTCTGATTTTGTTTTTACTTTAAAACAAAGGGCACTTCACATGAAGATCAAAGAACTTTTTTGAATGTTGCTCAAGAACTGCTCCAAAGATTTTGCTTAAATTTTCTGTACGTAAAGTACAATTAGTATGCGTTACATCTGTATTAACGGTATTTCACTTCAAAGTTCGGTATAAACGCATTGAATTAATTTTATGTCTGCTCCATTTACACATTAGTTTTACTGTTTCCAGAAGCTTGAATAATATTTAGCAGTGTAAATGGACCGAGCAGACTTAGAATAACACTTTTTGTAAACTGAAATGAAAGATACGATAATGGTAAAATACATAAGAGGAAAAGCAAACTCACTGATGATACGAAAATACATCGATTTCTGTCTACAACGAAATTACATTTACATAACACTTTTACGATATTTATAAGACTGATATGTCACTATATGTTTTGAAATAATATTCTGAATATTTATTTTACTTTTAAATTTTAAATAAAGAACTGTAATAAGTTCATTTAGCGTCTCTGAGCATGAATAGACTGCACTGGAAGACGACCAAAATATAGAGGACCTTTCACTGTAGAANTAACCGTTTAGGCAGCGTTAGTGAATATCGCCGATTCCCCCCACCCGATTTCATCGATATTCATCTTCAACTTCACTTTTTATCTTTCACTTCATACATTTAAAAAATAAAAGTTAGCCGATGTTCGTCCTGGACATGTAAACTATCTCCTTGCTAAATTTCATCTCGATCTGTTCTGTGGTTTAGTCGTGATGGAGTAAGAAACGGACGGACAGACAGATACTTTTGGGTTACGTATTTATATATTAGTTTGGATTTGGAAGATTTTACAGAAAAAAAACTTAAAGAACCAAGGAGGATTTTGGTAGATTGATTGTGATGGGGATACGAGAGAAGCGAACACGGTGCATTCATTCATTCATTCATTCATTCATTCATTCATCGCTGGGAGAAATGCGATTCGAAGACTCTTTTGCATTCGCCTACTATTTCGGAATGGGGATCCTTTGGCTAAGAACTATTGTGTGTGTGTGCGACCACCATTGCGATTTGTACATGGAACGACACAAAAAAGAAAACTAACTTCTTGTTTGAGCTGCTCGCCAAAGACATCGAGGAAAGAAAAGGTTTTGCTACTATTTAAAGTGAAGCCATTTCAAATGCCGTCGGAGCACGTTTATGTGTAATTAAATGGTAACCGGATAATCGGAAATCAGGATCATCGCAATGAGGTGCAAAATTAGCAACGACGCAGGGAGGATACTTCATATCTATGTTATATGAAAATTAAATAAAAATGTTTTTTAAAATACTCTAAACTAAACTTTATTGTCAAAAAAGCAGTTGCAAACTGCGTATGACCACGTGTGCGGGGGCAACAAACTAAGTTACTCTCCGGAAATAAGTAAGNAGTGGCGGATTTAATATTCATTAAAGAAATGCCCTAAACCAGAGGAGCTAAATCTAATGTTGAGTTTGGGGTTACCGAAAGTAGTACTTAATCACCAAAATATTGTATGGAATTTCGAAAAATATAATAGTTCTGGATATAATTCGCACGAAATTTTCTTCAGTTATGTAGTGAAAGTGTAAGTATATAAACAATATTCTGATTGAGATAAACCGGATATCCGGGTAATCGAAAGTCGGATAATATGGAGATTCTAGTGCACAAGTCAGAAGTGAGTGTAGAACCCGGGATGAGAGTGGTAGCGTATTGCGAGGGAGTTGGTGGAAGCCGCGAAGGGGGCCCCCTCCCACACCTCCGACCGNAGAATACGTCACCTTAACGTTGTAGCATACGTCACAGGTATCACTGTCAACGCGAAGAGAACGATGCATTACAACAGTCCGAGACGTCGTCCTCTCATCCAACAACCCTCACGAAATCCGGCTCAACCCTCTCTTTGTGTCCTCACCCCACTTCGTATTTGCTCCTCCACCCCATTCTCACTTCACACCAATCCTCTCTCTCTCTCTCTCTCATCGCTCGGCGCCAAGGAGCGACTTACGAGCCGAGAATAATTTTAAAAAAAGGAGAATTGGGCTTTTAAAATGTCCGGAGTTTTAATTAACAAAAGTTACGGCTGATACACTACATCCACGTGCTATTCTTGCATAAATTTCACGCTTTAAGAGTGCCAGGCGATTTCTTGAACAACAAAACGGCCTCTGCAGGGCAATATCTTGGTGCTGCAATTACAGCTCTGCTCAAAAATAACTCAGGCGGACGTCTCTCCCGACAAAAGGGGGAAACACGGATATGCACAGAGGCGGGTTTTAGCTTGTTTCTTCTCGTCCTTTCGAATCATTTGCTTCTTGGATTCATAGAATCGAACGCAATTGAAATAATCTGCCCCACAACAGACCGCGAAAGTGACCCAGGGGTTCGCGGAGGGCGTCGGCACTCGCACCGGCCGCTTTGACCACACGATAGACATGATACTCATCTTAGAGCAGGCTGAGTAGATCTGGCAGTCAGTGTGTATGCAAACATGTGATCAGAAGTATTAAATATTATTATGTTTCTTTTTGTAACTGACGGTCTCTTATTTAGAGCAAGAGTACGCTTAGATTCACAGTGGGGAGAAGGTTTCAGACGAATTGGTATGGGGTGAATCAACACTTATCAAATTGTCAGGGAGGAGACTTCAATTTGATAATTACTAGCTACTGTAATTGGTGAAATTTGTAAAGCGAGAAAATTACTCTTCTTTTTTTAACACTATTAATTTTTGTTTAGGTTTCTACAAGAGTCGTCTGTAAAGGTTAAGATGTGAAATGGAAATTGAGAAGGAAAGGATTTCTCCAAATCAAAGTTGAAATTCGTGACGAGCGCCCTCATAACTATAAGGGAGGAAAAAGTGACAACTTCTCTCAAACTTTCCACGTAGACCGTGTTTTGAACTCTGAATGTCTGGACTCTCAGTAGTTGTAGAAAATACTCTCCTAACGAACGATTAGATCTCGAATTTTGAAGATCCATACATTTTGAATCAGTTTCAGTTGTGATACGTCCTCGGACTTCGACATAGCGACACGCGAAATGAAGAATTGCGCTTTTGAAGAGGGGATTCTGCGTTTCATTTTATTGAGTTACTTATTATACACAAATGAATTTCGTTCAAATCTTTCCATTTTCAAGTTTGTTGCAATATTTTTATTAACACTACATTCAAATTAAAAATGTAAATATATTTTAATTAAAAAACATCTTTATTTGATAGGAGAATTAATTACCAAGAGGCTGAAGTATATTGAAATAAATTACTATAAAACAACACATCAAGCTATAAATAATTGTTACAATTTTGTTGGAGACATGCAGAAAGCATTATAATGCTCCTTTCGAATTACTCAAACCGAGTTCCCTTTATCAATATATTTCCGCTGTACCAAGATAAAAAAAAATCTTCGAGTGAATCCATTGGCGAAGCAAAGAGATGAATGAATTGATAGCAATATTGTTCTCAACATCTGCAATTTTAGTTGAATGAGGAAATAATACGATCGTATTTTGCAATAGACAAGTTTATTAAAATATTTGTAAAAGTTTTAAAAACACACTACTCTGTAAACCTCTCAGTGGACGTTGATTTTACAATAAAATATAAAAGTATAAAATCATAAACACATTGGAGTCAAAATTTGTTTAAAACAGTTGAATAAAAACGCGTTTAACATTAAAACTTAAAAACTCGAGACGCTTTTGTTCTCGCGGTCGGAAGACGCGCGTCATTTGCGTTCGACGTAAAGGTGAGGAGGGAAGGGAAGGTGTGCCAACGTGACGGAAATTACATCTCAGCAGTTGCCTCGAAACGTCATGCAGTAAACATGAGCATGTTTTAGTACTAACTAAAATGTTATGTGGAAGTAAAATCCATTTTCAAGAGAATGTCACATACATTAATGGTCGAAATACTGAACACTAAGTATAACAAGACATGCACCAAACTGTAAGACATGAGAAATGATAGTGTAAGGTGAATCTAGAGGATTCGGTGAATCCTCAACTTTGCATTATTGGTCAAGAAATTTTGCCGTTGTTATGAGAAAGGATATATGTTGAATGAATGAATGAATGAATGAAGGGAGGGAGGGAGGAATGATGATAAATGTCGCCACGCACACGAACCGTGAAGGTAGCAGAGGTCACGAATGGGGAAAGCCTTCATCTTGTCTGGTGTTACGTAGTGACATTGCGTCCCGCGCTTTCGCTCCGAAGCGAAGGCGGATCAAATTTTGATTGGAAAGCCCTCGGGAGTGAAAGCAGAGGGAGGGGAGGAAGAAGACATGGCGAACCGGAAGAAGCGCAAGGAAAACACAAGACGGCGTGCGAGCGCAGGTAAAGTTATGCATGAAAATGAGCCGACAAGCGAAGGGGAATTCGTAACAGAGAGCCGAGCGCCGTCTGGTGACTTTCTGATAACCCTTCCGGCGTCGCCGGTGCGGAGTGGCTGCTGGTGCTTGCAGGGGAAATTGAATCCCTTCCCCGCGGAATCATCCCTGACGAAAGGCGTGGGTCCGGAGGCGGAGGACATGGCAGTAAAAGAGCGCGTGACATGCATCGTAGTGTGGCGCTAGCAGCAGCAGCAGAGCCAACATCAGCCACTGTGGAGCTGCTTCGCTCCACTCCTCATCGCTCGCCACCGAAGTATCGTCGTCAGCCGCCTGACGAATCGAACGGAACCATTCCCATGTCAAGAAGTGAGCGTTTGTTGAGCGTCCGTACTCTGCACGTCGACAGCACCGCAACGCTGTTTAGGGATGTGAACACCTTTACTAAGGTTTCCGGCAACCACACACTTGTATTTTCACTCAAATATGCCGTCCAAAGCACACATCAGAGGGGATACTCTCACATGCAGAGTAAAATTATTATAAAAGTTAGACGAAGACTCGTCATCGCTTTAGAAGATCCACCCAAAAGTCGAGGGGGTGCATTAATGGACTTGTCGAATACAGCTTAGACCTGTTTCGATTCTATATGAAGACTTTACAATTAGCGAGTCCTTTAGCACTACGTGGAGACGAGCGAAGGTTCCGAATAATGATTTTCTAGCTCAACGAAGTACAAAGAAAAGGATTACTATTTCTCAGCGTTTGACGCCAGACTTTAAACCGAATACAGGGCCCAATTTACCAAAAGCCTGAATTGGCTATAAACTGGGGTGCCAGCATACTCTTAAAAATACGAACGAAAACCTTTACAAATTACCTTTTGAAGTAGTGAAATACGACCTTAGGGGACGAAAAAGATAAGACACAAGAAATTTCGTTTGCAGAGCGTCCAGACGACCCGCGTTAGGAGTTGTTGGTGGCGCGTCCGCTGAACGACGCTTGGAGAGTTATTCTCACGAGCGTGAGGTGTGAGTTGGGGGAGTGCACTATGCAGCGCACTGACGGGGAGTTTCCGGGGAGCAATATGTCCCGTTAGGGTTAATTAGGTCTAATGCCCTAGGACACTTGGGTAGGGATGGGAGAAGAACAAATATTCTCACATGATTCACTAGTTACAATCTGAAAGATAATCTGTTTATGGGAGGAGTGTTGTTCTGAATAAACGCATAATGTAAGTTGGGTGTTTTGGTCATCCACTTTCGTAAAAGACATAACCGAAGTTATCATAAGTATAAACCTGTTTTGGCGTTATTTTTTATAGTTACTAATTTCTTTTAATTATATTATAGCAATTATTTTTACATTAAGGTTATAGGAGGAGTAATGGTATACGTGTGTATATATTTTAGCGTGCTTGTACTACGTATGAGTGTGTGTGTGTCTGTTTGTAAATGAAAATATGTTTCTGTACGTATGTGAATATACACACATATGGGTCTAATTTAATTTTTTAATTTCTTAGGTGTATTATCCTTCTCGTTTATTGTGTACTAATTTTTTAAGCATTTTATTCCGTGTGTGTGTGTATTTCATAGATATTTGGGCGAAAATTTTTTTTTTTATTTCACATTATCGTTTTATGTATATTCTTATTATTACGTCTATTGTGTTTTCCATCTGCCACCGAACATTTTGCTCACTTGCAGATTAATAAATTAGTATTATTGTACAAGGGCTTATGACTATACTATGTACAATGCAAAACATAAAAATAGAAGATATACGTTTTTCTTAGAACATCACATTTATGAGTAATTTCGAAACTTTTTGCGATATTGACCCCTTTGTACAGAAAAAAGTTGGTACCCCTGTACAACCAAACAAATATTGTTGTGTTTTATTTCAAAAGTACAGAAGCACTTTGTGGTACACTTCTGTCTCCACAACATAGAGAATTCTTGTTTTGGAAAATTATTGTAGTATCTCCAAAAATTGATACAGTGATCCCCAAGGATCCACGGATCACTAATGTATAATCTCTGAAGAATATTTATCTGTCACTCACCTAGCCCCTCCAAATTTCCACTTGAGTATTTCGTAAATTTTGTCTGTCTTCCACATCTGATTTGCTCATTTCGCCTGCGCTCAGGTTAGCAACTAAAAAAATCTCCCAAGTCCACAATTTTCAATACAGCTTTCTATCTTCACGATTTTCGATACTCAACGAATTTTTTTCTCAACGAAACAAGACAAATTAAAGAGACGAGTTGTCATGTTAAAAAAAATGATTCCCTAAACGTCGTAGTTTATTAATGAATAAAATGTTAGTATACCGACTATATAGTTGGCGATCATTTAAAATTGAAATTTCGCTCTCTGAATCATAACGAAAAGCGTGATATTGAAATTATTCAAAGAGACATTGGCAAAAAATATAGAAACCATACATTACGTTCACTCTCAAATTTAAAAAAACAACTGAGTTTTCTAGGTGAGTTGAGAGACAAGACACATAAGCCTTAGTTTTATTGCAGTCCGTATCTCAAACAACCCTTTACTAGGGGTATTTGTTGATAAATTATTAACCTCGAGTCGTGTTAATGTAATGCACTTCTCAGACGTTATCCCAATCATTCAAACGACAGAAATGATCGCGTGGTGATATTTCCAGACCAACAACACTCCAACCTAACCACTTAATACTACATCCTTACCGAAAAATCGACAGAGATGACATCCAAAGAAGTTGGCGAAAAAAAAATCGAAGAGAGAAAATACGACTTTTAAAATATTTTTTATGCTTAGGGAGAATTTTTTTTTTGTTTGTTTCGAGAACGAACATTGTTTGAATCAAATATTACGAAGAGCTTCTTCGTGACGGGAGGGTGGTTTTGTCACGAGTACGCAGGGTCGTAACTGCAACAATAAGAGGTCACGGGCGCTATTCTCCACCCACACATCCCCCGTGCCGCCCCTCGACTGCGACGTGCTCCAAATACGAAATATGGAAGTCCACAAGGAGGAGGAGGAGGAGGAGAGCATCGTACGCGGGCGGCAGCGCCGGAAGCCGGCGGCGCTCCATCTCCTGGATGACGCTGGAAGCGAAGCGGCCGAGGCTTAGCACAGTGGCACGAGAGCTCTTCGCGACGGAGCAAAAGTGGGAGACGTCGTCTGACGCGAAATCAACTATTTATCACTTGGCACAGTGGCGGCGAAAATACTGTGGATGTTACTCATTATAATGCTGATAAAAATAATTAACTCTCGTCAAAAAAATTGTTTTTTTTTTCCTTTCTTTGTTATTCAACCATCACATCGCCATCATCATAGCAGAACCACTGTATTGTTTGAAACACGACGAATACTAAAAACTCTTTTCTGTCTGTATTTGATTATTTGAAACAATAATACAATTACCTTTTCTTAGCGAATAAAATTCTTCACCTCAACATTCTTGTATAACAATTTCAAAAACTATTTTCTTGCATGATTGTGTTGTCGTATGGCTCATATTAATTTAGTTTTATGTGTACTCAAC
>NNCF01130330.1:13398-35105 GCA_002313205.1 Laupala kohalensis | reverse complement strand
GTCGTGTGTCTTAGCCACGTGCCCTTCCTTTGTGGTGGCGCTAGTGGTAGTGGTTTTATATCTTCTTTTCACCCTTCGCATTGCTTTTTTATTTTTTCACAAATCGCGTGAGATTGGCAATGCGCGTCGGCTCTTGTATGGCTGGCAAAGGAATATTTTAATGTTATATGCGGGGGCGGCACTTGCAATATTGATGTGCTACAGACGGATGGCTGCTGCAGGCAGGCGCTAAGCGAGATCTATATGCGTCGGAGCTGCAGTTCTAACTCCCCCCGCTGGAGACGCAACGATAGCTCACAGAGGGAGAGGGAAGCGGAGGACATCTCCGTCTCTAATGGCCTCTTCCACACTCACGAAGCGCTCAATCGGAGAAATGGACCCAAAAAGCAAAAACAAAGCGACCAAAGCGACCAAAGCTTAACCGCGTGACGGATCTTTCTATTTGCGCAAGTCATCACTCAAACATTCCTATACTATTAACATTATTAGAATAACTAAACTCGGCTGGTGTAGTAATGGCGTAAAGATACAACAGAATTACGCGTGATTTTTAATTAATTATCAAAAAAAATAAAAGGTTATAATTCGTTCAACATGTCGGCAAAATCCAATTCAGAGACTATGTACTTCCTCAGAGGGAATCGAACCATGGATCCTGAGGTTGTAAGTAGCGGTATCTGAAAAGTAATTTATGAATTAGTTCACGCACGAATGAGAAATTGATAGTAATAATAAGATAATGCAATTTGTAATGATTTAGTGTAATAATCTTTTTTAGCAAAAATTGTTGATTTACGCAAATTATTTCGTGTCAAGTATCGAGCAATTTTCTTTAAAATTTAGAAGTTATTTCATTTTTTTAAAATATATTTGATCTATATACTTCTTAACAACGTTTTGGATTTTACTAAATAACAAATGTTTTCGAAACCCATTTAACACGAAATTGTTTTATTCGAATAATATCCAGCAAAGCAGATAAGTTTAATTTTTATCGTCTCTTATGAAGAAAAAACAGGCGATGAAAACCATCATAAAAATCAAATGAAATCGCTATCGACTCCCACGGGCCCTTTTTAACATCTTTCATAGTTTTTATAAATATTAACTTGTCACATCTACATTGGTCAGATGTTGATAATGTTTTGAGTTAAGTTTTCTCTAACGTTGATGGGTTTTAATTTTTTATATTTATGTTTTATATCATTTGGCGATAGAAGCAAGACGTTTCAAGCCTTCCGGTTCCTTGTGAACGGTAATATGCAACAAACGCCAGAGAACCACGATCACAACACGAGACAAAAAATGGGAAGCATCTGCCTTGGGGCACAGACACCTCCATGAAAAAGAGAAAAAGAGAAAAATAAACAAAAAATAATAATTACAATACGTGCAATATAGTTCTTGGTTCCCGTTTCGGTGCGGTTCGCTTTCAGGAAAGAATTTCATGTACAGAGTAATTCTTAACAATATTTCGGAAGGTAAAGTTACACAATAACAGAAATATAGTGGGATCAGGAAATAGTAGGAAATGATCAAAATACCCACGATTCATAAGAAATGTTTCCTCGATAACATGGAAAGTCGTCGCGATATTGATAAAAAACGTACTGAATAAAAAAGATAGTGGGTCTCGACTTAAGAGGTCTTGTGATCATTTATTTCTCTCACCACCCTGACCACTAACAGAGTATATCTGTACAAGCCTGTCATTCAACCTAAAATTCTAAACAGCAGTTTAAATTTTTCGGAGCATAGGACTGAAGTGAGCCACTCGTCTCATAATGATTCCTATGAAGTTACGCTACGTAACTTGTGTTAGAAATTAGTAATGACTAACAGAAAAAAAATCAAGAATTTTAGTCCTTTAACAGTTCGTATAGCAAATATTATTAAATTATTCCCGTCTACCATTTTAATAATATATTAAAAAATTCAGTACTTTATGATATATATATATTCTTTAAATAAATGAATATAAATGCTTTATTAAAATGAAAATATAATTTCAATATAAATTCATTTCAACAAAAAGACATAAGTAACCTACCAACATTGGTTGTACGTTTTCAATGTGTTATATACAGTTCAATCTTACACAAAACCAATTGGCTTCATACTACTTGAGTATATTTACCCAGAAGATGTAACAAAGATTTCTGAAGCATATTATATTAATATACTGCTCAAATAAACCTCGAATGAGTTGTGCAATGTCAGTCCCCATTGTCCCATAGTCGCATTGTGTAGAGGGTGACAAGAAGCAGAATAAGACAAGTCCTGTCTCAAGTCATTTGCACTCATAGCCTCCTGATGCGCGCTTCGGCCACCAGGCAGTGCTGTTGCTGTGACGCCGTGAGCCGAGAGGGGGATTACCCGAAAGCGAGGAAGGTGCCAGCGCCGCCGCCGCCTCCGTCCTCCGTCCTCCTTTGCCCTCGTAAAAGCGAACGACCGACCGACCGACAGAGAGGGCTGGCTGGCTACCTGACGACAGCCGCCGTGTCCTCACCGTGTCCGCACGGGATGGGATGGGATGGGATGGGATGGTCGCAGCAGCATTCGCCATACTGCACAACGGGCCCACAAAGCTCAAAAGAAGCTCAAAACAAAAACACAAATGTTATGACGTCTTCTCATTCTACCTTCTTTCTGAAACTTTTTTTTATAAATATCCCTTTTCATGATTTATCTGTTGGCAAGTATTAGAAAAGATTAAGTAGATTAATCCCGGCTGGTCGCCATTTTCACCTGACCGAAAGTTATCACACATAATGTCCACGTGTGGAAAGGGTACACGGAAGAAGAAGAAATATGTACTTATGAAACAGATTAGTTTGTTGGTCACGCAGTTTCTAACAACTTTTTTTGACTATAAATTTGTTATTATTTTATTATTAATTAAACTTAAGAACTTTAACAAACGAACAGGATATTTTTTTAATAGTTAATTTAATTTGATTATAGAATGGACGGTAATTGTAATAGTATTAGAAAGATGATTTTCTGGGATTAAAAAGTATGAAGACTATTGAATTTCGATAAAAATATATTTTTACAATATAATTATTTGGATAAAGAAGTTCCATGATAAAACAATTCTATGGTTATCCCATGCAAAGCCTACGTTATTGTTATTATTATTTTACCTCAATTTTTGTTTTGTGTCGCACGGAAAGAAGTGAAGTGATTTTAAATACGTTCTCTTGTTCTCTTTGAGTTTTGAGTTTCGTGTTGAATAAAAGTTAATCGAGTTTTCGCCGCAGTCATGAAACAACAACGACTTGAATAACATAAGAAGCGCGTCTTTCTTCTTTCTTGAATATACATCGCATCTTAATTTTTTATTCCAAAACTTGAATAAATTACTCACTTACATAATAGAAATATGGGCAATAATAATAGTATGATCGTTTTGTTATCTTAAACTCTATATAAAGTCATTGAATGGTAAAAACACGACAATTAGAGTTCTGTCTTCTTTCACAAGAATCAACACAAGAATTCGTAAGTGAAAATTAAAGTATGAACAGATGTTTGCCCATTTCGTCCTCTTCCTTCTTCTCCTTCCGTTCTTTTCCCTCTTCCGCTGCGTCTGACGTCCACCGTCGCATCGCCTTGTTCTGTCGTCACCGATATTTATTCACCGATTCAAAGAGAAATCGTTAGGAGTTGTCAATCTGTTTCCCGCTGCTAGTTGTCGAGTGATTTAAACAAATGGATAATANCTGTCTCTTATACACATCTAGATGTGTATAAGAGACAGCCCCCACACACCCCCACTCCACCGTCCCCTTGCTCTCTTTTGCAGTATCTGGCTAGTCGGACATTGGAGGCAGCCGACAGAACAACGCAAGTCCACACGGCGCTCTCCAAACATCATTTTCATTGTTTCGTCGCTACCCGAACGAAATCGCTTATAGTTTCCCTTTCTAACATTCTCGGATGTAGGCGCTGGAAAAACCCAAATTTCGTACACCGATCTTTATAACGCAAATATTTTTGAGTAAAGCCTTCGACTCCTCAATACTTTCGTGGTAAAGGCGGAGAAGAAGGACATAGGTCTCAGTTTCGAGACCTGATGAAGCCATCTGAAACAATCACACAATAATTGAACTGGATACGATTTGTTTCACAAAAAAATTATTAAGTTATGGTTCTTTTCTGTAGTGAAATACAATTTAAAAAGATGTTTTTGAGGTAAATTTGGTATTTGGTTGGAAAGCAAGGTAGAAGTAAAACATATTGTTTGTAGTGAGAAATCCATCGTCGACGAAAAGCTTTTGCGACAGACAAATGGATGACGCGTGAGGCGAAGAGAGGGACTCGTTTGAGTGAAGAAATTGGAGGAGGAGGAGGAGGAGGACGACTTTAAAGACAGATCTCTGACATTGTTCTGGAAAAATATTGGAGGAACTATCTCAAGGTAACCCTTTTAGTCCAGTCGCGTGATTGCAGGATAAATTAAGATATGAGTATAGAGAATGATAATATCGTAAACTATGATTCGTTTTAGAAATGCGACTCTTCCAGTACACTACCAACACCAATTATCTAAAAGTAACCTGACAATATATCCTGAAAACTACGCAACTTCTCAGTTTCGTATCTCATAGGAGAAATCTTTCCTCAGAAAACGAAACGACAACACCGGAAGAACATAGTGAAGTCTGGAAATAGATTCTAAGCGCTAAGAGACCAACACATGAAATCATTCAGGGAACGCATCTTGGTGCACTCATAACACAATTGCATTGGAAGATTATTATCTTTCACATTTACTATACTCTCCCTCTCAAAGTGTAATCTGAAAGATTCATTACGATGTGAACCCTGTGTCTTTCGCCCTTGGAAGAGGTGGGGGGGGGGCGCAGGTGTCCGCGGTGGGAACCGTAGCCGCGTCGGGTCCAAATCCCGCTGAAATTAAACAGGGCTCCACAGCAACACGGAGCCTTGTAGCAGGTCGCGCGTACACTAAGCCCCGTCGGCCACTGGCTCCCTCGGGAAGAGGAGAAGAGGGCGGCGGCGGCGGCGGCACCGAGCTAATCTCCCGCCACTGGACGCAGGGATTTGGCTGCAAACGCCATGTGCTAAGATCACCACGCGTCACCATCGGTGGTGGGTGGTTTGTTCAAGGGCGTCCAGAAGTGGTTATTCACAAGTAACGCGAAAATTAACATTTTCTGAACACACCCTTCCTCATTAAACGATACCTCCTACCACCTCCCCCCTTCAAATCAAATAAATCAAATCAAAATATATTTTCTTAATGGAACAAATTTTGACTCCATTGCACCTTGTGCTCACACTAGGCGGTCCAGTGCATGGGTTATAATGACAAACTTTAAGGTTAAATGCGCTACGTAAAATAAGGCTGACACTCCTCCGTCTCCAGCGTCTCACACAGTGCAACAATATCACAACCCTCTCCTTCCGTCCCTCAGTGTGCGTTCTGTTATTTACAGATATATCCCCCCCCCCAACACACACACACATACGGTTCCGTTATTTGGCTAACAGGGTTATTATTATATGAAAGATTTCAGGAGTTGTCGCATATTTTACCTTCTTCAGCTGTCACAAAAAAATGNATATATATATATATATACTAATTTTTGCCTCTTCTGGGTGCAACTTTCAAAAATATTTTCTGTCCGAAAAATACAAAAAGAGAGAATGAACTTAAAACCCTTTTTGGTGTGGACCAATGTTTTCAGAACATTGTCCATTCTCCCGTAAGGTATACAAGCCCGAGCTATTTCAAATCCTATTCGTTAATTTCGGATTCACTGTGTTTGGAACCTAATTTTCGCCTCTCGAGGATGCGAATAGCAATGAACCGGAGTCCGGGAGTGAAAATCCTTTTAGAATCAACTTCACTTTGATAACACAAGAGGAGACCATTCTTTTCACAACAAATATAACTGATAGAAACCATTGTCCGTGTATCGTACTACAAGAATTAAAATGATAAAAACAAAACGGTTTTCCAATTAAAGATAAAAGTATATCTCTTCGTCACGTTGACAAAACTTCTTTTGGAAATTTCTTTTTTCCTCGGGACCTGAGGAAATCCGTTAAAATCCGATGAAGACGTAACCATTATTCTGACTTGTGAACCCCGAGAAAGCAAAGTATTGTGAGATAAAACTGAAATGATAATAATGCGAGTGTCTGGCGATGTAGCCCCGTGCGCTCGCCCAAAGCCTCGTCAGATAACACTCGCTCGAAATTGGCCCCATTTTCCGGGAACATCTTGATCCAGATCGATTTGAATTCCTCCGTCTCGTGGCCCCCGACAATCTGCGAGTCGATCTCTTCCCCCCACCCACTCCCCTATCCCCTCGTCCTCCTCGTCCTCACCAACACTGCCCTGAACGTCGCCACTGGAATGCAGAAGAAAACCTCTCATATTGAAATCTGAAAGAAAAGTGCCGCACACGTAGGAGCAGAGGACGAATTAAGTCCCCGTGAGGATAAGGGTGCAGCGTCTGAGGACGGTTGAGGATGGCGGCAGCGATCGGAGGTCGACCAAAGATACGCAGATCCCTCGACTGTGGAAGAGACGAAACTCCAACTGCCTTCTAGCTTCTACCTTCCGAATCGACAGAGATCAGCGGAAAGATAAGGCTTTGGCGAAAGTTCTCCATTCGGCGTTACTTGAGACGCTCTACACGAAACCGACATCGAAATACAGCTCAAACGTTTTCTTCTTCTTCTTTCCTTTTCGTTTTATTTATTATTTCTTTTCAAATAATACAGAGAAAAACTGGGACGTTATGTGTGTTTAAATGGAAATTTAGGAGTAATATTAGTCAAAATTCGTAAATGTCTTGTCTTTTTTCATAATTCAGGATCTGGACTTTTGCCACTTCGAAAATATTAGTTGTTCAGAGACATTAAATATATTTTGGGAGTATATGTAATATGAGAAATCTACAAAATTATTTTTGGACTATAACCTTTCATAAACTTTGTAAATATAGTATGACGGTTTAAAGAGTTGAGTGCGGAAAAAAATATTTCAGAGAAGTAGTCGAACGTCGTTAGGTTCAGAGAATATTCAACAAATAACTTTATTCATAAAACTCTGTCAGAGGGGATTCTGATCGACATCAATCGATCGATAAATCAGAAGACATTGTTTTCACTTATTTATTTAGAGTAAAATAATACATATTTTGTGGAAGTAGTGGGCATTATCAGAGACTGGGTTCAAGAATTAAAATTGTCATCATCCAACGAAGGCCACAAACTATGTCGCTGATGGAACAGTTCTCAACTTCTTCCATGTACTTTTCCCATTTATAGGAGAAGTTCGAAATGTATTAATTCCTCCACACCACTAAGATTCTTGAAAATGCGACTCCAACGGTTCGAGAAATAGAAACACATCCATCCGCCTGGAGGCAGACCCACTTCGCGAGATCGTGACGCAAATGAAAGCATCGCATCATTGCTGACTGAACACAATGACGCCCAACTGAATCAACAGGAGACTTCGGGAATCCAATCGGGGGCATGCGAAGCAAATGTGGCAGATGCGTTTAATAATACAACAAAAACAACATAATTATAAAATGTATAATATTTTATGGCGAGACAAAAAGCATAGGACTAATCCACCGCCTGAAGCAATACGAAACAATAAGTAAAATAGTAATATTTATGTTTCGGAATGCAAAATAAGTGACTCGAGTTAATACAAAAAAGAAGAATCATTTATAAAGAATTGCCCTAACTCAAGGAAGACGAATAAAGCAAGTTTGTATATAAAAGAGAATGAAGATAAGAATGGGTTTTACGGCGCAGTATCTTCTGAATGAAAAGGAGATAATGGACTTGACTCCAATCAAACTGAATTGGATGAGAAGTAGACATTCTCGTAGTAGCGCCGGCGCCGGCAGAATCCTTCCTATTCAAATGCCGGCATCGTCTCGGTGTGTGTGTGTGTGCGCGTGCAGTGAGCGGGAGGGGAAGGGGGAGGGGGGGCAGAGCGCAAGCCTCGAGGGAGTTGCGATGTTTCCACGGCCACTCGGCGGTCGCCCATCTATCGACTCTCCCTGCTGGAGTCGATCGCTCGCTCGCTCGCTCGCTGACCCAAACGGCCGCTTCAAATATTGAAACGATGGTCCGAGTCCAGCCGCACTCGTAACGCCAGCGAAGCGATGGGCAGACGAGAGCGAGCCCTTTGTCTAAGGCCCTACGTGGGTCGCAGTAAAACTGCGGCGGCGGTTCGCGTTATTTATTCACTGCGAAAGGATCCTCTTCTACGGGTCACGCGCCACCACGGAGGTAGTTGCCGCAGTGGACGAAGTGTGGCGACAACATCAATTGACGCTTAACGAAAGCCTCTTCAATGATACAAGAATGAGAAGGATATAAGACCTTCTTCGTGGATTAATAAATTGTGTTCTTATTACTTTTACGTCATGGCTCATAGTTTACTTACTATCACCTATCGCCTCGCCGTTAATCGGGTGACGTCACCGCTCGACCGAACTGAATGAGGTTTCCAGCTGGGGTTTTTCCTCCCGTACTTGACACCAATGTAGGTTAGGTACCTTGAATTACCAAATATGTCTCCTTCCCAATTGCTTCGCTCAAATCATGTGGTTAGGTGGATGAGCCTGAATATGATGCCCTCAACCTCTCCATATCGTAACAAAAATACACATGTAATAAATAAATAAATGAAATTATATATTTTATTAATCATTTTAATATTCATACAAACAAACTGAACTCACCCAGGATAATTTTGAGTGTTCAAGTGGTATACATAGTTTCTGTAAATAGATATCTCCACGGAAAGTCCCCATGACTTTAACCTGCAGTGTTTTTTTTTTTGTTTTTTTCACAAAAAAATAAAAATGGAAACAAAAATTTCCATTCGCGAGAGACTCGTCCCCTCGTCATCCTGCTTTCAGTCCTAAGTCACATTTTAACTTCTGTCCTCATAACCATTATTCGTGCGAACGTAATCACCATATTATCTCACCTTGTACGTCAACACAGCCTTGAGAACATTCATCAGCGTGAGCATTCTAGAAATATCATGCACATTCTATTTCATGACTAATTAGGTGTGTCTTTCAATTTATAAGATTATTCAATTGCAATGGAAGGGAGTCCGTGAAGGCTGCGACCGCAGAATGTACAGGGGCAGCGGGAACCAACCGTCACGGATCAAAGCTTCCGAGTCGTCACTTCCACCCACCAACCTTCACCTTGACCATTCTCTTTCTTTCTCTCCTTCCTTCCTGTTTCCTTCCTTCCTTCCTTCCTTTATCTTTGTTGCCACCGAGTGAAAACTGAACTGTCGTCATAAATTCGATTCTCCTCTATCTCTGTTTCCTACCAAACTTCTCACCCCTTTCTCCTCTAATCGTCGTTCGCTCATTTACTTTCGCTTCCAGAAATCCCACGGCGTCTTCTCATACAGTTTGACTCCTCGCTGCTTCGCTGATTTTCTATCATGTTACTCTTCTCTATCTTATTCATGCTTCAGCCTTCATTTCATAATATTTCCGTTCATTAAGGAACTCGTCTGTTATTTGTCGTTCTGTTGAACTCTGAGGATAAAAAGAGCTCTACGAATGAGAAAATGTTTCAATGTAAATATCTCTTTAGAAAATCTTTCTTCGTTTCGACACGAAATGAGATCAGGTGTTTCGTCTTCAATTGATTTCTTCAGTTCGCTGACACGGGATTGGTGAATGCGTTCATCATATCTTCTTCTCTTTTCTCCTTGGCCACACCTCCGTCTTCTCTCAACCCATCGACAAATGAGCTTCTGGTCCTATGTCTCTTGGGAAGCTTCGATGTACTCACAAGTTGAGGAAATCAAACGACGCACTGCGCTTCCTCTGTACATTCAACGTTTTATATTGGTCGGTCGTATGGTTTTTATGTAAGAGGTTTTTATGTAAAAAGGGACACCTCAAATTTCTTCATCTTTTTGGAGATATTCCAGATGAATATTCTTGCTCAATCACACTGTAGATCATATTATTCAACTGAATGGTTGCTTCAGGTGAAAGGACAAAATAATTATATTTGCTCTGTTTTCGCAATTATAGTCTGACGCATTACTCCATATCACATTTTTTCTGTAGACAGCATGCCCCATTCATGCACGCATCTTCCATCTCCAGTGTAAATCCTATTCACAGTCTTCGTTATTTGTCGCGGAAGGTTAGTCGCAGTAACGCTAATAGGAGCATCCGGAAACACCCGAAGATTCTCAGGTCTGAGCCACGAATAGCGGCTTTGTACTGATTCTAATCGTAAGCTAATTCGTACAACTTTAGGGTTGTTACGTTGGGGTGGGTCGCTTTTACTCTAAAATATTTTACTGATACTTGTATCCGCTTCGAAAACGATGTATCACTATAGAATACATTGAAAACTCATTCGGCACGTGGCACTGATGGAGTTGAAAACTCAACGTAATCAGAAGATCAAGAGTGCCCTTTTTTGTGAGTTTTCTTGAAACAAGACAATCGTAGAAAGCATCTCCCGATCCACCTCCTTCACGCCAGCAAAGTAAACAAAGTTTAGAATAAGAGAGAAAAAATCCGGTTTTCACTCAATCTTTGCAAATTGGATCTCCGAAAACTGGTTCCCGATCACGTCGGGTGTGGTGTGAAAGTGTAGTGCGACAGGTTACGGGGTTACCTGCATTATTCACACGGTCCTGGACAAACTCTCCGCTTTAATCGCATTCACACATAATGGTTCACAATTGCACACATTACTGGTAGCCCCGATAGGGTTTTGATCCACTTTTCTCTTATAATGTAGTCTAGTAAAAAGAAAAATTGGCCCTTCTTATAATAATATAAAATTTTATTTTATAAGGAAAAAATATTGAATCGGAAAGTTAATGGGGCTATTAAACGTCAATCATATTTAGCACATCGTCCATTATTATTTGATATAAATAATGATTACATTAATCTTTTTAAGAAGCAAAATTATATAAAATAAAAGGAAAACCTCATATCTTCAGATTCAAGCTTTACCTTTGAAATCCAGAAGGCAAACAAAACAATCCCACGGATATTCAATTAAAGAAATATAAATAATTTCCACCAAAAGCGGTAGATCATGTGGAGGATAATAAACTAGTTTGAGACAATCCCATCAGCCCCGATCAAAGAGCCAATGGAGCCAAATGGAACAATCGAGATAAAATGCGCACGAACGCGAAACTCTAAAGCGATGCTAATAAAGAAAAAAAAGTTATGCTGAGCTGTTTCTTGGAGTCGGTTTCTCTACTACTCTTGTTTTTTAATGTAAGAGAATCTGTTTAGAAAGAGATTCGGGATTCGGTAAGAAGCAGAATTGTAGCGCAAGGACGTGGGTTTGAATCTTGTGCAACCAAAGAGTGAAGTGTTACTCGTATGAAAACCATTTACGGAGGGACGATCTCTCCAAGTTAGTCAAATCACTGAGATGTATACATTTTTTCTTTATTTTTATTGTTTTAAAACACAACAATATGAATAATAACTATTAAAAACATGATTTAGTTTCTATTCGCCAGTTAATAATATAGTACAAACAAAAACATGGAAGCGACCGATCCCGTCGGTTTCCTCATTTACGCTCCTCACCTCAAAGGAAAAAGCGAAATATCTTTCTCAGATGTCCTACGGTGACCTATAGGTGAAAGGGATATAAAAATACTACGGTAAATTTAATACAAATTAAAGTAAACATCCAACACTTTCGTGATTAAAAAGTTTGTCTTATTTTGTAAATAAGTTTTTTCTCCATTAAGACGCAGTGTATTTCAACATGAATTATAAATGTTATTATTCCATTTCAATGGCCGGTGAGATATGTTTTTCAAGTTGAAATCACTATCAGAACATGTTACTCTGTTTATTTATGTCGGTTTAAGATATTTTAGCGATTTAATTCTAACTTCGCCAGTGCTACCACCTTTCGAACAAAAATCGAGAGCAAAAGTGTTCCTTCGTCGAAGGAGGAAGTCGAAGAATGTTGTTAATGTCTCTCCGTCACGCGAAAGAGAATCAAGTGTCATGTGAATGAACGTAACTAAAATAGCTCGAAAATTTCTCCCGGAACATAGTCTGGAAGTTTTGCCGTACATTAGTTACATTCCAAACCCAAAGGGGACCAGTTACAATTCATTATTGTGCGTAATGAGTTGACCACGGGTGCTAACAGAAATGTTGAGACGCGCTACAAACAGAAATTTTGGATCAATAACTTTTCTAATTCTCCCACTAGGTTCGTGGGACCCGAGTATTTCTGGAATTAAAATTTCCATCAACTCATATTTTGACAAAACGTAAATATACTCTTTCTACAAAAGTTTTTCTTGGTTACGAATATTCACTTTTTATACCTCGGACCCCAACGAAATTCGATTTCCAATACGAACTGTTACGTTTTCGTCAAAACCCTTACATATGCAAACATGTATACTCGAATTTTTTCATATGTGAATGTGTATATTATATTCTGAAATTAAAATTGTCCCCCGCTAAGTACAAAGAAATAAAATTACTGTCAATAAATGGGCAACGAAGAGATCAAGTTACCATCAAAAGTAGTAATATCAAAGTCTAGTACTGTAACACCCCTTTTATTCCTTCCAACCAAAATTGCTCGAGCTCTGTTGGCGACCGTAACTCCGTCGTGTGTCATTACAAGAGAAAAATCTAATAGTCAAAGGTTCTTTGACAAGGAAGACTCCGGATGAAGGGAAATGAGGGCACGTTGTGCATTGGCGGCGACGCGTGTGTGCAGATACATCGTTTACGAGTAAAATACACACGACAGAAAAATTCATCAAAACATCCCACAGAGCCACCGAGTCGGTTGCATTGTTTCCTACAGAATGAAAATTAGATAAATTAAAAAAAATTATTGTGAAAAAAACANAAGCAAGGGACCATTTCATGAATTCCGATCAAGAGCCCTAAGGCAGATGCGAATTTAACATTTCAACACACTCCTAACGATAAAAATTGAAATAGTTTACTACTCGTCATAATATGAGCAAAATACCAACAAATTTGTTTATTTCAATTTTAATTATAAAATTTAGATCGTTTTACTTATATAATATTGAATAAAAACTTAACGAGAGATTACAACCGAAGTGTCGTGTTGTGACAAAACTAAAACCCTTTCGAGTGGATTTAAAATCCCGAACGCTTCTGTCGTCGAGGGATGTCTCCGCTGTCGTGGCACGTCTCAACGCCAACTACGAGTAGCAGCATCACTTCAGCTCTCCATTTTTGAAGCGTCATTTTCGCTGCTGAGCCGAACGCTCGAACGTTGAAGGGCAGCCGTTAGAGCAACAGCGAAGCGAAGAGGAGGCAACTTCCGCCGCCGCCGCCGCCGCCGCCGCCGCCGCCGCCGCCTCCTCCTCCTCCTGCATCGCAACAGAGGGAGGGGACATCAGCAGCAGCAGCAGCAGCAGCAGCAGCAGCAGCAGCAGCAGCAGCAGCAGCAGGCGGCAGAAGAAAGTCGCGAGGTCGCAAGCGATCGAAGGACCGACCGCTCGCTCGTCCGTCCGTCCGTTTGCTGCTACTTGCTGCAGCAGAAAAGAGAAAGAGGCCTTCCGCCGCTTTTTGCCGTGTCGCCGCCAGACAATGCGAATAACTGCATTTCTAGCAACCCATTGTCCGTCGGACGGCGACGACGGCGACGTTGCGGTGGTGATGATGGTGGTGGTGGTGGCGGCAGTGGCTGGTGACTTTTGCTGCCGACCGTCGACAACGACGGCGGGTGGGGTGGTGCAAGGGTGGCAGCCGTGTACTGTACGCCGCCCTTGCCTTTGCCTTTGCCTGTGCCCGATCGGTGGGATAAGCCCTTCCCCCTCCCCACGCGCACTGCGCACGCCAGCGCCAGCGCCAGCGCCACCACCTCCATCTTATCCGTCGCCGCATCGACGGACACCTTGAAAAAGTGACGAACACGAATTTATGGATTCGTTGCGCTCTTTAGTGTTTTCCAACCATTACAGCTCTACCTCCGTTTGCATCTGATCTCCAGCAAACGTGTTTAGGCGGTGCTTTGAAACAGTTTTACACAGCTAAGAGCTATTAAAATAACATAACCATAACCGTTGGCTCGAAATGACTTGAGCGATGGGTTCGATACCGGGCGAAGGAAGCATGGACGCTCAGGGGAGCTCCCCAGTGATACACCTTATGCTCTTTCGGTTTCTGGCTTCCATTACGGAAGACGTTGCACTTGCTCCACGCACGATTGCAAAGGGGGGATTCATTTAGGGCTATCGCCAATCGGCACGAGGAAAAACAGCCACTTGAGAACATGAACCAAACATAAATTCCGTACTGATAAAGGGGAGCAACGATAGGGCTTTTTTTTCCACGCAATTCTCCAACGAATGAGGAATTTTCAAAAAATCAGGAACACATCAATTCGAAATACCTTAAATTTACAACGAAGAATTTTCGTCACTATTACGCATTCTTTCCATTATGTCATTGTGTCATTGTAGTCGTAGCCCAAAATAAAGTTAGCGAGATCAAATAAAATAAATTTTCATGTATACAAATTACACGATAAATGTCCCCTCCATAGCTACGGTGTCAGCGTGATCGCTCGTCACCAAGTTATCCCGGGTTCAATTTGTAGCTTTTCATTTCCATGTCTCAGTTTTTTTTTTTTTTTTTTTGATGTATGAAAAGTTTACCCTCCGCGACTAACAAACAATCGCAGTTGTAATTCTCGGATACAGCTTCAATCTGGATCCTACATTAGACGCTGTTCCTCCGATCTCGGTAATAAAATTCACGATGTGTGTAGTGAGTAAATTCTCACAAAAACCGAACCCATACTGGCACTCGTCATTCGTGCTCCTTAGCTGGCCGAAACGAGACAAATTTATCATGTAACGTATGTATGTAAGTTTGAAGAAAAATCTTTGTGAACATTTCAAATAAATAATTAATATTACGGATTATAACGCACCGTAACATTTCCTGTCGTGACTGTTGCAACCAAGCAACAATGGCACGAGAGCACAACAGCTTTCTTCTGTTTCGTGACGTTTTCTGCGCACTGACAATACACCAAATGTTTTAAAAGAATTGAAGGGTATTTCATGATCTGGCCAAACATCTGAATTCAAACACATAAACAATCTCATGTTTTGTATATTTTATATGAAAAATTCTAATATGTAACATATTATAAAGAATACCTCGCTATTTCTCCCGCAAGTTATTGCAGTCTCGCCATCTGTGGCTCAACTAGAACTTCCGCTATAATAGTTAGTTCGGGTCATTTTTAAGTCGTCAAACTTTGCCCCCATCTCCATATTCCCAAAACATTTCCTGAGCATGTTTTTGCAACTATGGTAAATTCTGTGCAATCGGTATTAAAATACTTCTATCGCGTAGCTGTTATGGGGACGATTTCCGACCCTTAACAACTTCTGTACCTACTCCTCCTTTGGACCAATTGCATGGTTTTTATTTACGAAATGAGACGTTTGGAAATATGGTATCCTGGTTGATGCTAATGAGGAACACCCTCGCTCACAGTCAGTTTTATGCAGACGACTTTAAATACGATGAGTCTATTGACTCAGATTTCGAATTGCCAAATGAAAAAAAAAACTATTTTATTAGGAGCTTTCGCTGATTATAGAAGGATGAGCTATGCGTGTGGTATCTCGTGCAGGCGCTGGACCTCCAACAAGTGAGAGCCAATGCGGAGAAAAGACTTTCGGAGAAAATACATTCGTCAATTGTGAAACAAACTCTTAAGAACTCTACGTTCTACGCAAAAAATTTACTTTCTGATCTATGAAGAAAAAGTTGTTTTTATAGAGCATTGTTCAAAAATTAAAATTTTCTATTTCAAAATAGAGCGTATTTTAGCAAATTTTTGTTCTATGTGACTGAGAAAAACATTTTTCAGTTTGGTGAAGGGGTTACACATTATCCTCTGACCAAAACTCAATCCGACACTTTTCACAGATTTTACTCAACACGAAATTTTGAGTATTTCAAAATCCAGCTGCCCCCCCCCCACCCCACATCCCCACGATGTTTACATAATGGTTTTAGGGATTCCATAAATTTCAATTTAGACCGAGAAGAGGGGCTGTTACCATTCAAAAGTAAAGCAAGGTTCCATTAACCTCCTTCCGTATTAATTTTCTTTACATAATGAAACTGACGATGTGCAAAATAAACTTTTGAATCCAATATAAATTATTATTTTTGCAAAATCATCAAATTTAGTTACTCAAATTGAGTTCAAACCCAGGCAACTGAAATCAGCATTTGAAATACCATTTTAACGGTATTTTGTTGACATTACAGATCTATTCAGTTCCGGAGAATATAGGAATAATAAAATTGATTATTTACACAAGCAAAATATAAGCAAATTAACTGAGGTAATAGCGACTGATGAATGGGAGGTAAAAGTCTGAAACCCTTAAGCGTCATCAGAAGTGTTTTCCAAAAGTACTTGTGCTGAAATTAGCAGAATTTTTCGTCACTTCGTTCGGGTGATGAATGGAATTGTCGCAAATAACCCTCTATCAGTGATAAATAATTTCTTACTTTTAAGGAATTGTTCTACTACTACTACTGCTACACAACTTTGGCACGGTTGTGTACATTAATTCTGTAGCCTCATCCTGGCCCGGGTTTTTCTCCGTTTTTCCTTCAGGTAGAGGCGAATTTCTTATACAGGTTCTCTAGGCTTTGTCTAGGGGCGTGTTTATTGTAACAATAAATCGTGAATTTAGTGGTTTTTTTTCAACTCTTATGATTTTTAAACACTGTACTCAGAATTATCTATAGTTCTCTAATAACTTGTACATGTAAATTTACAAACATATTTGCGTTAAATTACAAACATATTGACATTATATATGTATTATAACTCGCAGCTAACTTTTTATCTTATCTAGGAACTTTTGCTGAAATTTTTGAATCCGCCTCTGCCTTAGGGCCCTTGATCGGAATTGATGGAATACGTCCCTCTCTTGCTTCCGGAGAGTAAATTAGTTTATTGTCCTCCACGTGGTCATACGCAGTTTGCACTGTTTTTTGACAATAAATTTATTATTACTATTAGAAACAATAAAATAAAGTCACAAATATCTTCAATATTTCAATCTCAATCTTTCAATAATTTCGCTTAAAATATTTGTGATTGCTTCATTAGTAGTTCAATACAATACTTAAACACTAACATCCGAATTTACTTTACTTAGTTCACGTATAAACTAAAACCGACAAGAAAAGGCATATCAGATCTTACAAATCAATTAAATCACTTCATATCTCACAATTAAATACGAAATAAAATCAATCATAGATGCAAATCAAGACAAATCAATTTTCTTTAGAAAGAAATATTTACTGGTTTAAAATCACGTCTTTCCGTTATCCCCACCTAAAGGATATACGTCGTGTTCTCATTGGTGTAGGTTTTTCGCGTCCTTCTGTACAGTCGGGTTTTAGCGCAGTTGAGAGCCATCTACTATCTATTCGACGACAATTCAGTGACTTGACTTCACTATTCGGCGTATTGAGGAGCACACTTTTGGCTTCGTAGTAATTTCTAAATTGTTTTATTATCGCTACAAAGTTTTTTCAGCTGCCTAGCAACATCGTCAGGGAAAGTATTGACATGAAAAATAACATAAAATATAAGAAATATTCGTTCTTTCTTTATTTTATTTCATAATTTCGTGTCAATAATTTTTACGGTTCATTCAATATTTTCTGTTACTAGCATTTCAATTATTGTAGTACTTATGTTATTTTTCATGTAGGTTTTCCAGTGTATGCTATTGACGATAGTTGCAATGCAGCTGAAAAAGCTTTACAGCTATAATAAAACATTGAGCAACATACTAACAACTTTCAATTCATCATTCTAATTTTTTGCAATGCATTTAATTATTGTTAGAGGTTGTCTGAACTTAGAACAAAGAGCTCTAATGACCTTTGCTGTTAACGAGCCCTAAAGCCCCACACAAAAAAAGTGAACTTAGAACAGTTGCTCAAGACTCCCAATTGAATTCAATGTAACGTGAACACAGATTCATGTGAGGACTAACTCTGGGTTAAGCACACTGAGACGCAGTCGACGCAAGCTGTGCACGGGCCTCCGTGTTTGTTGCAAAGGGGAAACGCACATGCCTGCTTGACCAGTGTGGACTGACCGCAGAAACCCGTGCCTCGCGTGTGTGCCCTACGCTGTGCGCTGTACACTGCGTCTGAATGTGCGTAGTTTAGCCCCCGATAATGCTGCTGACGCACATTCGGATTCCCGATGGAGTAAAAGAACATAACCCGGGAGTATTCTGTACTGTTCTCCAATTCTGTGAAATAGGGACAGGACAACGCTGCACGAGCGGTCCCAGACCCAGGTTTCAGCTGTTATTCCTCCCTCCCGCAGGTTGTCAAGGTCAGGCTTTGTACTTCACTTTCATCATGATACATTTTGGTTTACTGTTGCGTTACAATTGTTACAATGGATACATCGGTTGTCGTCGTTGTCATGGTAATTGCTTTGTTGAACTTAAACTTCAGAAATAATGAAAAAATCTTTGTACGAATTCTTTTCACTATATTCGTATTTACAACTGTAGATAATTACATTATTACTGTAGACAAATTAAGATGACAGACATTATTTTGAATTGTTAATATATTTTGAATCCAACACACTTTTGCCCGTAAAACGTACTCCCCATAAGTTCGTACAAAAGTACCGTTAAATAAACAAAGACATTTTGTTGGAAGAGCATCAAATAAACGAAACTTTTTAAACAAATACGTACTTTTATCAATTTAATATTCCCAGAATAATTCGCAGATATGAAATCAGTCAATATTCGAATTCATAGTAACAATGGAATTTATAACACTCCTATCTCTTGGCCAAGACCTAATGGGTCTAATAGGTTTATAAATTCAGATTTAATCAAAGGAAAACTGAGAAAAACTTGAGGAAGGATGATGTGTACATATAAAAATCTCATATTGCATACGTGGAAATATATTTAAATAGATCTACATAAAATTATGCAAATGAACTAAATTTTTCTTATTTTCATTTCTTTTACTAGGAAAAACATAGAAATGTCACTTTTCAACATTTTCTACTATCATTGTAGAACAGTTTTTCTTTTTACCTAAGCAGGGTAAAGTACTCTGAAAGTTTCAATGTCTCTGGTTCCAGCAGCTCTGAAGAGTCGTCGTGAAATCGGTGCCAATCAGACACTGGGTGACCCAATCTCATAGACTCCAATCCAAGAGGCCAAAGACCCTTTTTTTCTTCTTCGGAGGAGGAGGACACGCTTCGTCAGTCGATACGACATTACAACAGCCTTTTTTTCTTCTCAATCACCTTTTTTTTGTGAGGAACTACCACAACCGCTTCGGTCCTCATCATCTCATTTCAAAAGGGCTGCGGAGGATATGTCTTCGTTTTTCATCATTTCCACACGCGGCTCAACCCTTCCGTTCTTCGGCCTTGAGAGAAAATTCAATCCACATTCAAAGGCATAAAATGTTGCCAATTGTGGTTCAGAGTAAGCCGAAGGTGATGGCTGAAGTTAAGTTTTATGACGAATACATGGGATGTACATTTTTTCCCCCCCTTCACTAATAAACACGGACTGAGGGCACTAATGAAGATCGAAGAATACGGAGTATTCAGCATTTTGACGAATTGATAGGCAGAGCCGCTATTTATCTTTTTGGGGCGGTGGACTTGATAGTAGATAGTTGATAATAGAAAATGATAATCCTCTCGATCTCAATAGTTAGTAGAGTTTTTGAGACACTTGGCTAGAACCTGATCCGCTAGCAAAAAAAAAACGCCTTTCAGATATGAAGGGAGATGTAAACACAATGAAAGCACAGATTCATGATGCGCAAGATATTCCAATCAATTAAATCCGGAAAACTTTAAATAAAAAAGGAAAATATAAACAATAAAGTAACACCAAGAGACAGGTATCACCACAATATCATGCACAGACACAAATTTCTTCTGGCAATAACTAAATTCATGAAATACTTCTTTCAATTCTTCAAAGACTTCATTCATTTAATGTTAGATTGTTACCTAACATGAGGTGATCTTAACAAATTTAAAAACCATTTCTTACGAGTATGTTAATTGTTTAAATTAAATAAATATGAGGATCACAAGTGGATTGTGAGACCTCCTTCGTCCGAGGTCTGGCGGATCCGTTCACTTACGATTTTGACCTCCAGGACTCATTCTCCGTTTAATCACTTACATTAATTACCTTCGCAGCGCAGTAAACGAAAGAAAATAGTTTAAAAAAACGGAATTTTCAAAAGAAATACTAACGGTTTCAAGGAGTATCTCCGATAATATAATGTTTCTAAATAATATTAATCTGTGTTTTTATACCGAGTCGTCAACGTTAACATAGGAGAGAAATACGATCCATTGCTAAATAGAAAATAGTTTACAATATCACAAAGTAAATTATACTTTAGTTACACGAATATTTAAATATATGACAAATAGAAATCTATGCAAATAAAAGTGAATTATTTGGAATGTCCGCTGCGTGGAAATCGGATAATCGAAGAAATTATTTGTAATTATAAAGGGATTGCTCCAAAAGGTTATTGCTACTAATATGCAACGTGTGGTTAATATTGATGAATTACAAGAGCAGAAAAACAATTAAAATCGGCTGCTAATGAGTAGATATGAATCTTTACTGGCGCATGACTCTGGAAGCTTCCGAGGTCAATTGCGTTACGCGACGCAAAAACGAAGGAGAATCCACCGAACGAATCATCTACTGGAGCGAATTGCGGAAGTGGAAATGTATAAACGCTGTGAAGAACATAATTTTCAAGTACATAACCCAAAAGTGAAACGAATACCAAAGAATTGAAAGGTGTTCGCTTTCCGCTGCGCTTGTTTCTGGGTGAAGCGGATTTTCCTTTTGTCTGGATCTTTAAATAATTCGGAATTACGTCTTTATGAGCATTCAATTGAAACTATTTTTGTGGGTTTTCTTCTTCGTGACATTGAATTTAATATCGCGAAAGTAGAAAAATATGGAAACAGAATATTACATATATGAACGACGGACTCTGCGCTACGTCCCGCAACTAGAGCTCCAGAAATCCTCACCTGGTCACAGGTGTTCTAATTCCCTCCCCAGGGTAAAATACATCATTTCTCAGAAACAATTATTTAAAACGTTGATATAATTTTTTGTACGAATGTATCTTTAACAACGCAAATAAATGATTTTAAAAATTTTTCTTTCATTTCAGAATTGATTTAAATTTATGCATGCCCAGTATGATTGTTTTCGGTTAATTAATTTTTGAATTCCCCGCGACGTCGGGTGTTTCTGTCAGTATATTCTCGAAACCTTCAGACCGATAAATTAGTTATGAAACTTTTCGATACGACAAACTGAGACGACATCAGTCCTTAAGAATGAACCAGAAAATAGCCTTTTGCTCCTTCGCGAAGCTGCCATGAAAATTCAAGGGCGGCTCCACAAAGAACCACTTTCTGGTAATATGGTCGCTAAATTATTTCAACTACAGAAAATACATTTTTTATGAATCATGAGATAATGAAATTGCGCCATACTAAAAAGTAACGATATATATATATATATATATATATATATATATATATATATATATATA
>NNCF01130329.1:0-10729 GCA_002313205.1 Laupala kohalensis | reverse complement strand
TATATATATATATATATATATATATATATATATATATATATATATGTACATTTCTATTCAGTTTTCACTTTTGTCAAACAGTAGAATGTCTAAAATATATCAAATAATTTTTTTTTCAACATCCGATGGGCTGTAAAAGAAAGACAAATCTACATTACGTCCTATTTTCTTTTTTCCAAATTTACTTATTTCTCATGACAATCGCCAAAACAATTGAGGCATTTGTCTCATCGTGACACAAGAATCTCGATGCCTTCTTCACAAGACTCAGCTGCTAGTGAGGACAGATACGTTTTGACAGTTTCCTGAAGTTCGTCATTGGCGGCGAAGCTTTGTCCGACCAACCTTTTGACCCAAAAATCTTAACCATATTTTCCCAGATGCTCAGCGTCTGCTTAAAATTTTACAGCTTTCTTGGAGAATATCTGTGCATTCAGTTTTTTGGGGAAGAGTCAAACGACAATGTAAATTGATTATCAAGTTTTACAATCACAAAGTATTTTTTCTCGTCCAATAGTGAAAATTAATAAAATGAATTTATTAGTAATAAAAACGAATTTAGAATGGGTATATCCAAGTTTCATAAATTTTGGCAATTTGACTTCAGTAAACACGGATATGATACCCTAAGTAGTTCGTTTTTTGTTATCCTGAACTAATTCTCAATATAATAATCCTTTAAAATCAAAAGGTTTTTGTTCGAGATGACCAATGGGAATATGTTGTAACTTTTTGCATGCACGAAAGCTGCCAGCCTGATTCCGCGTCTCCTTGAATTAAGAAACCACAAAACAAACCAATAAGTTATGTGATAAATTTTGATATAATACAATTGAAAAATTGTAAAATAAATGATTATTAATTAAATATAAATAAAATATATCTTCAAAAAGAGTAGTTACACACTGCGTATTACCACGTGGGGGATAATAAACCGAGTTTGTTTCCGGAAACAACCAAGAAAACATCCCGTCAATTCCGATCAAGAGCTAAAAAGCAGTGGTGCATTTATTATAATAAATAGTTACTTTTATCCATATACTTACGTACTTAAGAAATTATTAAATATATTCGTTCTGTTATCCATTTATTAATTCAAAATATTTTGTAGATGTTATGTGCGGTAAAAATTCGAGATTAATAAAAGTAAAGTATTCAAAAGTCATTCCCGCACATGGAAAATCCGCCACTACATGAGGGAGAACCAAAGAAAAACCCGCGACAGGATGGGATAAACATTTAGGATAAACAACATTAAACGATTTCGAACGAGATATTAAAGAATTTGTAATGAACTTTATAATCGTTAAATATTTTTGTTTCTTTAGGATGAAAACATTCTTATTAATGGTATTACTACAGGCAACAGAGAACTTCGGAAACACTTTGAAGATACTGAAATGTTGCCGAGACAACGAAAAATTTGAGTCAGATTTACAGAAGTGCATTGCATTTGCAGAACCATATTTTGCGCCAAACACATTGGTTTCGCCCATGGATGAAGATGCAGCACATTAGGTTCCTCCGTACCTACGTTCTTCTTCTATCAATTACTGGAATAATCAATATAGATTCTTTTATGATATTACGGCAGTAATTGCAGCAGACAACAAAACTGTGTCGAAATTTCTGCAAATAGTTAATAAAAAAACATATGTGATAGATAAGTTCGAAGAAGATCTGTCGAATTATTTGTTTGAGAAACAAAAGTATTGTTTTGAAGGTAGTGACAATCCTACACTACCACAAAGCGTAGAAAATACTAATGACACGGACTGGATCCCTTTTCTATTTATGAGGAAAAAATTCAAAATCGCCTACTACACAGAGGGTTGGGCAGATTACTACAGCTTGTTTACAGCAGTGAAAATGGAAGATGAGGTCTATCAACAGATTACGACAACGGAAGTGAATAAATTCCCTGACTTGTCAATTCCGGTTCTTTCATGCAATGAAGAATATGATTACATCATTACTGCTTCGATATGGTAAGCGATGGGCCACTTGCTCGAAAAGTTGTTCTTTACCGTCCTGGGAAGTATCCTTTTTTTGAAGTACAAAAATGTTGCCCACCCTGGGAGATTTTGTCGAACGAAGGTTTCTGCGTGACTGATACTGTTAAGACTCCAAGAAATGGATCTTTAGCATCCATTTTAGATTACGAGGAAAGAATGATCATTGAAGCAATAATGCTTGGTGATTGCATGAATCGCCGATACGATACCAAGACCTTGGAACCGAGGCACAAGAAACTATTGGAAAATAAGGGGCACTTTTATTTCCCTAAATGGATGTTCTATTGCGTCGACTTGCAGACCACTGAAGACGGCACCAAGGAAGTTCTAGGTAAGTGCAGACTCCCATCCAATGTGGAATTGAATGAGTTCGTACGTCCCCTGGGGGCGATATCTGCCATGTTTCTATTGGCTGCGATTGTGGCGTCTCTCGTCCGGAAGCAGACACGCACTTCCGCTCATGGATGGGGTCTGGCCTGCCACGCTCTCTGTTTGGCTACTGTCAACACTCTGCAAGTCACGTGGTTTTTTGCTTCCAAACCGCATGAAGATTGTTCGCTTTATGGTAAGATCATAAGCACATTGAGATTATGACTACTTTAATTTTATTTTCTATTCATTTTGTACCAATATTGAACAAATGAAAATATTTTATTCAATGTACGTCGTCTATCATTTTTTTCCTATTTACTCATAATTTGCTTTTTCTTCGGTTTTTATTCGTATTTGCATTTTCGTAAAGTTCACGAATTTCAGCTTCGTTTTCAGAAAGGGTCGGGGGGTGAGTAAAAATTTGTCTCATTAATATTTTATTAATTGTTTGCAGTGTGCTTTAACCAAATTTCTACAAAGTAATACTTTCATTATATAAATGTGTTTCGAAATTATATGGAATATGAAGAAGTAAAATATGTTTGGATAAATTTATTCACGTTATCTAATTTTACTCCTCTGTTGATGCAATAAATGCATTCTTTTTTTTCTTCTGTTAAGTTTAACTTTTACTTTCTTGTATACGAAGCATATGGGAAATATTGTAATAAAATTCGAAAGCTAGATTTCGACGTAAACGTCCGTTTTGTCGATGCGTGATTCACAAAAAGTGGTTTTTGGCATAACGTCCGTCCGTCTGTCCGTGTGTGCACAGCGATCCCGAATAAATGGATGAATGAATTTAATTCGTATTTACGGTAGAATATACTTGTTGTCGATGTACGTGATCTATTTTTTTTCACTTTCAAACTAAGGATACTACGCACGAAGGACAAGGTACTCTTTAGAGAGTTTTTCAAAGAAACGTCGCCAACTATTTCGCATACATTTTCTGTAGGTAAAGTACAATTAATATGCAATACACCCGCATTAGCGGTATTTGCTTGAAAGTTTGGTATAGACGCTTTAATATAATATATGTGGGCTACATTCACACATTTTTTTACTATTTCAATAAACTTGAATATTATTTTACATTAAAGAAATTAATATTCTGAATATTTATTTTACATTCAAATCTCTTATAAAAGACACTAAGCAGTTGAGTTATTGGTTTTGAGCCCGACAAAAATGTTATGGTTAGTTCATTATTTTATCATATATATTTTTAAATAATGTCTTTTTGTAATATATATGATTCTGAGTAAACGGATGAACGGATTGGGTAGAGACACAGTAAAGTTATTTCTGTCTGCTTCACTTACACATTAGTTTACATTTTCAAGAAACTTGAATTATATTTAGCAGTGTTAATGGACCAAGCAGACGTAAAACTCCCTTTTCGTAAACTGAAATGAATGAAATAAACGATATTTATATGTCTGATAAGACTCTATATGTTTTGAAATAATATTGGGAATATTTAATCTACTTTTAAAATTCACATAAAACACAATAAGTTCATATATCGACTTGAAGCATGAACAGAGCACAGGATGACAATCAATATATAAATTAATCATGTTACGTCGAATGAAAATGGTAGACGGGACCGGGATTCGAACCCGGGACCTTGAGCTTTACGCGCTCATGCGCTTACCGACTGCGCCATCCCGTTCGCTTCTCGGGTCCGTCTATCATTCTCATTCAACTTGTGAAACCCACGGTTCGCGTAGTTGTGATTTTGTTCTGAGGGGAAACGACGCAACTGATGGAAAATTTTATGTTCAAAATAAGCGAAGTGGTTTCTTTTCGGGACGATGAATCATTAAAAAATTCCAGGATACATATGATGAAACATTATGAAAAATTTAAAAATTAAAGGTTTTTGGATTTTGTTGTTGTCATTAATAGACGTCGTACACAATCTGATGACCATAATGGTGAAAAAACTAAATTGTTATATAATTTTAAAAACTTTTTTGTGTGTCTTCTTTTTCAGTATTATCATAATGAGTGTGGTTCCGGCAACCAATTCTTAGTTACTCCCATCTAATAAAAAAAATTTAAAACATAGGAAAGAAATCTATTTGCATAGTGAGATTGTTGAATGTTCGGTTTATATTAAGAGAATTGAGATATTATGTGATGAGTATACTTTTGGATTTCCTCACGTTTGTTGGGTCAGTAAAAAGGATTTAGGATTCCAAGCTTGATAAACAGATACGTTGTTTACGTTTGAGAATATGTGTCCTGAACAATTTAAGAATTTTTTTTGTGTATAATTGAAAAAGTGTAGTGTAAATTTTGTGTTGATGTTTTGCAGCATATCCAACATATTACTTCATGGTAGCAGGTCATGCATGGCTCAGTGCACTTTCTGGACATATGCTGTATGGATTCTGGTAAGTCATTGTATAATATTCATTGGTACGATGGTCTTCCCAAATTTACCTAATATTTATGTAGTGATATATGTTGAATTACTAGAAATGCAGTGATAGATATGTTGTAAAAATTTAAATGTAGTAATGTATTGCCCTAAAATATTCCTTTGATTACGCAGCAATCCGCTGCGAGCGCTGGCATCGCGACGTGGCGCCAGAAATGACGCAGCAGTCACGTGCATACAGTTTGCATTGATGTCATTCGTCGCCTGGGGAATCCCTTCTGCAATGCCTGCGTGGACTGTCACAAAGAATGAGGAAAACCAAAAAACATATAAAATTGAATACCCACCCTCGTTCCTAGAGTCAAGACTGTGTTTAACTAGAATGATTTTAGGTAATACAACTAATACAATAGCTAAATTTTTTACACAACTTTCAAAAATATTATTCAGAAAATTTCCATATTTAATACAGAGCTTACCACTCAGTGTAACACCCTCAAAAACATAAACCATGTCTACATTTCTCTTGAAAACAAGTGTTTGAACACATAGGACAAAGATATCAATGCTTTTTCTCTCTTTACTATTGGATCAATCACTTTTAAGTGGTCCAGCAAAGGAATAGGAAATAGTGGTTAGCCGTTTCAGAAAATAATAATTTTTTGTTTGTGTCTTTCGTTCAGATTATAGTTACTATAGAAGTCCTACACATTGGAAGAGTATCTTGGAATGTGTTGAATACAATGCCACCCTCTTGAAATATTCAGGACAAACCCATATTGGAATATTAGAATATACGTAAACACTTACGAATGTTCAAAATACGGCGCGCGGCATGACAGAAACGACCGCAATTTTGTAACCAAGCATGTTCTTTTTTTCAATTATATATTTAAACTCTCCAATAATGCAAAATATAATAATCAGAAAATTTCTTTTTCTGAAGGTTACATTTATTTGATCATATAATATGAATTCATCGTATTATATCTCACTGCAAAGACCGATGTTATTGACTTACTTATTTTCTTTAAATCATTTAATGAAAATTTATTGTAGAATTATAACAATATTGAAACAAAAATTTCCATTTATCTACAAAATTTTATTCAATTAAATATGGTATATTGAGTTAAATTTTCAGAAGAAATAACCAATTGCTTTTGGTAGCCGATAGGAATAATAGAGATATATTAAAGTGAAGAAAGCCAGTTCACGAAAATATGGTTAATTCAAAATTTTTGAGAATAAATCAATTTAGTAATATAACGTTACTATGCAAATAAATTCTATTAAAAAAAATGATTGTTATTGTTATCTTTGTACAACTCATTATTAACTTGTATTATGTCATCTTCCGACAAGTATAAGTAGTGAATTATAATTAAAAGTTTCCGAGAAATGTGCACGTACATTAACATTAGTACGTTTATCGTTGTATGACAAATTTGCATGAAATACACGTAACGTAGCTTTTCGAAAGTTGGCGATTAGCATGAGTTCGACCACTTTTACCTCCTACGTCTATACAGCAACATTTTCATTTCGCGACTTGTATCAAGGAATTCTGGGTTTATCACGAGGAAATAACACGAATTGCTATATTAAACTACTAAAGAAATAAACTAATCGCAACTAAAGTATTGTGAGATTTGAATAATTTACTAATTAATAATAAATGTAATCATCCATGTTGCGGAATTTTGAAGGTTAAAGACTAGAAATGTAAAAAGAGGACGGTTAGTGATGTGACGTGAACTGTCAGTCACAGACCCGGGCGTGGTACGAGGGTGTCGGCGGCCCCTTTAGCGTGAAGAAAAATTTACAACGTTTTAGAAATCGCAGGCTAGCGAGGGGATGAGGGAAAGGACCTACCCTCCTTAATAAACCACAGATGTGCAGAAAGTAGCAACATGTACGAACTTGCTTGAAAAAGCGTTGAAAACAAGAACGTCGTTGAAAGTTCCAGAAATCAGTTGAAGACCTTTAAAAATGTTACAATGAGAATCGAGGCGTAAGAAAGGGGGATCATTTCGGCATTGGGAGTTTTGGATCACGTGGGATTCAAAATTTTGAAGATTTTCGGGACAGAGTAGGGATAGGGCCCGTTTAAGGCAGAACAATCCAAATTTCGTTCTCACTTACAAGTTTTTAGGACGAGCTCAGGTGGTAGCTCTCCCACATCGAAGTGTATCGCACATGCCAGATTTTTCGTCGTAGTTAGATGTGTTTAATTCACATCGAAGTTTTTCGCTGACTTACAAGTTTTTCGGAGGAGCTCAGGTGGTAGCTCTCTCACATCGAAGTTTTTCGGAAGGAGCTCATGTAGCAGCTCGCTCATAGAGATTTCTTCGGCAGCGCTAGATGTGTTAACTCACATACAAGTTTCGGAGGGGTTCATGTATCTCACATACCATATTTTTTCGTCGTAGTTAGATGATAAATGCTCGTCAAAACTCGTACCAGTCTTTCGTCAGTATACGTTTCCGAATCGTGCTCCGGCAGGGCCGACCACTCGAGTCCTTTAGATCAGTTTGTCGGAACGCTTTTCGGGTGAGAATTAGACGGACGCGGTAAACGCGAAGCTGGTTGACGCTGGTCGCAGATAATCTACGGGGGAGCCGTGCTGACGTCCGTGAGGGATCATCCTCCACTACTTTCCAACGGTCCGTCATCTTGTTCAGGTATTATGCGATAGGTGGCGAATGTGAAAGCCATCATCGCATTGCGCTTGCGAGTCATTAAGTGTTTGATAGTGGCTACCAGTATGAGCGAGAACGTTAAACTGAATGAGTGTTTTGATTAAACCCAGTCGCTCGGAAAGGTATGCAAAATAGAATCAGTGAACTATTGGGACTAAGAAGAAGTTCAATTAAACTGTAAATATCATCGTTAATTAGAAGTAAAATCAGTGCGTAACTTTGTTGCAAGAAATAAATGTGTAATTGTAGTCTAAAAGTTGAATAGAATTAAAAACAGTGAATGTTTATTTGATGGTTATGATAAATGATGGCAATCTTGACAGTTAGTGAATGTAAAATGGTAAAGCCAGTGATTCTTATTTGTGTCGTTTGGTGAGAATGTGGCCACTTTGGTCTATAAATGATTGATGTTTTATTTGTGTCTTTTGGTGGGAATGTGGCCATTCTGGTCTATAAATGATTTATGTTTTATTTGTGTCTTTTGGGATAGTGTAAATTGTGCTTCAAAGAGTTATTAAATGTTTTGTTCATTGCTCGAACACCAGATTGTTCTGTTGTCCTTGTGATTGGCTCCCAGAGAAGTGACTATTCAGTTCCCTATTAGTTAATAACAATTAAATATTAGTAGAGTCACAGTATGTAATATAATATACCTACTTAACACAGTTAAACTTTAGGTTACAGGTTTTTATAGTCTATGAAAAAACGTATGACAACAATGATATTATCAACAGAGAACGTAAATAAACACAGTAGTGCGCGTACTAACCGCTTTAGTTCCGTATACGCGAATTGTATGAGCGTAATACATAACCTGAAACATCAGCTTCTTCAGAAAATGTACATTCGGAAATATTTGTTCTACACGATATTGCACGAAACATGAATGTGATATGACTTAACGCTTCGGGAAGCGCAACAAACAAAAAACCTCCATAATGAGTATGATAAGAGCGTTACAGATCACCGAATGCAGCTATTTTTGCATGAAATTGCTACATTATTAAAACATGCATATGAAAACTCTCTCTTAAAAAAGTTTAATCAGTTAAATGATATTTGATGTAAGAATAGCATTGAAAAGGATTTTGACACAAATTTATTAAAATATATTTATAAATCCATATACGTTTAGTTGCATTTACTCTAACTTTATTTTGAAACAGAGTTTATTGAGAACCTAGTACTTCATTTAATACAGTACTTTGTTTGGTATGATTGATTTATGAACTTTAACTAACCAGAAAACACCGATGTAGGACAAAAACATAACTACGCATACCACCATTCCAGAGGACACAGATGACGCAACAAGTAAGCAGAGATGCCTCTAGGACTTAATGTACGAGTCGTATTGAAAAATTGAGAATGTTTGAAAACTTGCCTCCAGTTTGGTGCGCAAAGCATGAAATATTACGTAAAAAACCAGTAAAGTGGACATGAAGACTTGTCGCGCGACATGTCAAAGAATGACAGTATGGCAAATAACTCACTCAAATATTCATGTCCCTCATTTAATTGTAAACGTACCTCAACACCAGGACCAAGTGTTCCTGCATGCGGACAACCAACAAGGATCTTCAAACACTCAAAGGTACAAAACAACAGAAGTAAATTTTGTGTGAGGCACAATAGTATTGAATAATATTTGTATTCTCCAGGTGACCAATTTCCGTAAATCTGGTAGATTTGATTGATTAAAGATGATTCTGATGGGACAAAAGTACCTGCGCTGGAGAACATAGAAAGGCCTCTGCAGACAACTCTAGACATTTCCTCGGTATCTCCCGGAGCCTTATAATCCTTTGAGAAGTCTCTGGTATATGCCCCCATCAAAATCGTTCAAGGAACATTTTCCTACAATTTATTTAAAGACTACCTTTTTACGCTACAATTTGATGAAATTAAATTATTAATATACAAATACTTTCAATGGTATTAAATTTTTTATTACAAAATATTTTGTTTCATATAAATATTCTCTTTAACTTTACACTAATTATAAAGTATAAATCTAACTTATAGAATTTATAAAATCCGTAAATAATTCTTCATTAGTTCTATGTAAACTTTTCTGAATGTACTTAATAAAATAAGTTTCGTAGTTGGTTGTGCACACTCTGCCAACTCTTCGTCTCATATCTCTTCTGAATTTAGACCACGCTGCTTCAATGTTTTGAGTCCGAATGAAGCGATGAGCAGGATGTACAAAGTTCTGTGAATTGTTCTCAGTCAAATGACGGTATCCTGCAGCTTCCAATATCTTAGTTTTGTAACCTTCCCAACCATCAGTTAATATTGTCGAACCAAGCTCGACGGAATCCAAAATAACAATTGTTAGAGTTTATTCGTTTCTTTGCGGCTCCGCTCGTAAAAAGACGTTTCTTGGAATTACTGTCAATCCCACCAAGAACACACCTCGTTTTCCTGATTCGTCCTCTATTTTTTCCCTCTTTCCAATGCACTTTTGTCAAATTCTAATGTACAGTTCTCTTCTTCCATTTTTGAACTGGGTTTTATCAACAAAGCTTCCGCAATTCGCACATTTCACCTAGAAAATACCTCGTTCCCACATAAGCAAATTTTTGGGATATGTAGAAATCGAAGCTACCAAAAGTAATATACATTTCTGGATTGGACATTTTGTATTCGACAAAACTTGTGAAATTTCGAACAGAAATGTCACAAATGGTTAGGTAGCATGAAAACAGAAGAAAAAGAGAAAATTATTCCTTACCCTAATTCATATACTCGAAATGTTGAAATAATATTTCTTAACAAGCTTCGACATTACATTATTTTCTAGCGAAAGGTATGTAAGTTTTCATATAAAAATATTCGTGAATTTATTAATCAATAATTTCGTTCTTAATGTATTTAAGTTTTACAAGAACGTTTATTGACACGAAGGAATTAAGGCTGCTTCTTAATAACAAAAATTATTATAAAAAATGAATCCTATGTAACTTACCATTAGATTGTACTCCTTGAGTTTTTCCTCACGAAGCACACACTCTTTGTTTCACTATCAACTTGAAATATCTAAAAACTGAATCAAACCGATTCGGTTTATACTTTGGTTGCTCATAAACAAATTTTGCAAAAAATCAATTTCACATTGCTTACAACTGTTCTCTTCAAAAGTTATACTGAGACTGACTTCCTAGCGAGTTTAAGTAGAAAAATTGTGTATTGAAATTTGTCCCTTAAAAGATTTCGATGGGGGCATATACCTGAGACTCGTCAAA
>NNCF01130328.1:226576-293578 GCA_002313205.1 Laupala kohalensis | reverse complement strand
CGCCCTAGAGTGTCAACCACTCTTTGCCAAAAAGGACCGTATCATTCGGGAATCGTTCTATATAATTCCCTGCCCAAGAGTATAAAAGATATTATGAAATTGAATCTCTTGAAATTCGCGGTTAAAAATCACCTCCTGCACCAGTGCTTCTACACTGTAAAAGAATTGCTGCAGTACTTTTTAAATAACGTATAACAAATTCAAAAACTATTTTCTTGCATGATTGTGTTGTCTTATGGCTCATATTAATTTAGTTTTGTGTGTACTCAACTTTGGCACGGTTGTGCACATTAATTCAGTAGCCCCATTCTGGCCCGGATTTTGCTCCGGTTTTCCTTCGGGTAGAGGCGGATTTCTTATACAGGTTCTCTCGGCTTTGTCTAGGGGCATGTTTATTGTAATAATAAATCGTGAATTTAGTGTTATTTCAATTCTTATGATTTTTGAACACTAAATTCACGATTTATTATTTGTGTATGTAAAATAATTTTTTCTGTGTTAAATTACAAACATATATACATTCTATTGGTATTACAACTCGCAGCTAACTTCTTTTCTTGTCTAGGAATTTTTGCTGAAATTTTAAAATCCGCCTCTTCCTTAGGGCTCTTGATCGGAATTGATTAGATTGTCCTTTCCTTGCTTCCGGAGAGTAAATTAGTTAATTGTCCTCCACGTGGTCATACGCAGTTTACACTGCTTTTTTGACAATAAATTTATTATTATAAAAGTCTTTGAAAAACAATGATGTTTCTTTAGTACGCCCTACGCTTGGTGCAGCGTTTGCACACTTGCCCTACACTAAGTTTTAGGTGCGCGTACTTTTGCTGTTTGTCGAGGGAGACATCTGCGCTGCGCTGCTTTGTTTGATGAGGGGCGAGGGAGGGGTCGCGTGTGTCTGATTGGAGGGCTCAAGAAGTGGTCGAAGCACTTAACGGTTCGCTCCCGACTGACGCGACCAGGACGCGACACTTGAATCTTGCCCCGCGTTATTTAAATGAATCGAGCGCAATACATTTTAACTATACTTATTAATTGAGTGCACCAATTGTTCATCTCTCTCTCTATATATAAGAACTGGTAATCTGTATTATTTAAATACATAATGCATGTATTTAATAAATATTTTCTTGAACATTACTAATCGTGGTACAGTTAAAATAAGTTTTGACTTTTGCAATTTGATTCTGGAGAAATAAGGTTTCAAACGTGTAACCAAGTAGTGGATACCAAAGAAAAATGAAATAATTGAGGGATTTATCTTGCATGTCAAAGTAAGTTAAAAAATACCTTTGTTTGTAGTAAATATCTTTCTTTTGAAGTGAAATTTTTGAGTAATTATCGTTATTTTAATATTCAATTTTATGATGATTTCTTCCACTAGGTTATAGTTAGCTTACAAGATGAGTTTGAGTGAATATGTGACGGCGAGAGTAAACAAGTCTCAAGTATCACCATTTGTTATGCACGTCGGAGATAATTTGGAAGATATACATGATTCGTACGTCTGTGTGGACGGTATTCGATACCATGCAACATCTCTGCGTGCCCTTGACTTGTACATGAAAGCTGTATATGCGTTACATGAGGTATACCAGGAGCAAAGTAGATGTTCATGGCTTCTGGTTCAAATAATTTTCTATGGGATAAAGACAGAAATGGAAATGAATAATTGAAGAATTTAAAATGAAATTTTAAAGCAAATAAATTTTAATGGACTTAAGTATATTAAATATATTATCAATTATGAACAACTAAAACTTTCCCTATGTATTTATTTTACATTATTTTTACTAAGTGTTTCATTTTTGTCTACATCTGCCCAAATTTTCATTTGAATTTAATTTTGACTTTTTATTTGAATTAACATTTATTATACCTTGCAAATCTAATCCATTAATGTAAATTCATTAAAAACGTATCACAAGAGCAGAAGAACAATGACAGTAAGTTGTTTTCTGAAAACTTCAGAAAGCTTCCACCTTTGGAGGCCATTGGAAGCGTCTTGTATGTCACGAATTACCAGCTAATAGGGAACACCATTAGCAGATCATAATTCAATATTAGCAATGGGAAAACTATTGAGGAATCTATTGAATATGATGTTTTACATTAATTTGAAAATGAGACTACCCGGCACATAGCCAGAGGGGTGCTCTGGGGGCTCAAGAATTATTTTGAAATTTTTAAGTTGTATTGAAAGTATTTTTTCTGAATAAAATGTGGTGAATTTACTATTTCTTAATTAATTAAAAACTAATCAAACAATTGAAAAAATTAAAAAAAATTATATGTTCATTTTATTTCAGAATATTAAATGTTATTACGAGTAAGTAAATAACGACATTTTTAACATTAATAAACTTTTCCATATTTACTACAATAAATATTAATTATAATGTTATTGGATAGTGACTGGTGCTACATACCATCAGTCCCATTCAATAATTCGTCAGGTAATTCTTACTAAACAGTGTTAAGCACTGCTTAGTAAGAATTAGCACTGCTAAGTGAGTGTTTTTGGCTACTAATACAGGCAATAGTTCGGTTTACGAACCGACTCGTCAATCGACTAAACGTGTATAAGTGCAATCGACTAACACTTGTGATTGCGACCAGCTAAACGACCGTTCAGCACATAAACTACGCTTTTAGTGTGTCGAAAATTTATCTGTCTCAATTAGTATAGCGTGGTATGAGCTTGGTCAAATCCACCAAACTTTTCTCTCCGTGAATGGAAACTTTTTAATGGGGTATTTTTGGTAAAGGTATCTCGAAGGACGGCGCTATTTAAAATAATCCTGATTCCATCGTGAAAGATCTCGTGGAATTCATGCTTACAAGATTACGGAAGGAAAAAAATTATTTGCATCCTCCAAGAAGGATTTTAATGGAGGAATATGTACCGCGTCATTCGACGTGTTTCTCGATCAGACTTAAGTAATCTATGAAGTGAAGGAGTTATAAACTTGTTATATGGAAACACAGTAGCGGCGATGGGGAATTGAAAGTGGGGGGGGGGGAGGTGGCCAAAAAATATTAATTATTTTCATTAACATGACATTTTCTACATATTTCCACTAAGTATAATTTAAATAATGACATAAATCGAAGGAAAGAATTGGTGATTACCACATCCCCTGACAGAATCGTACCGCGGAATAATACGTTTCAAGCCTGTGACAAGTCCGTTTCAAGCATGTTTTTCAGAAAAAAAAACGGACTTGAAACACTTTTCCACGTTTAAAGCGTGTTTCAAAACATGGTTTGTTTCTACTTTCTGAAGCGGTATCGAAACTTACTTTACACGTGGTTGGAATGAGTTTTAGTGCGTTAATAATCAGTTACGTTACACACCCGAAAAATGCTTTCTCGTAGAGAGTGAAACACGCTTGAAACAGTCTTTTCACACACTTTACATTGTTTATTTCACGTTTCGAAACGCGATTGTCACATACTCCTTCTGGTCCCATCGAAACGGAATAGTGGCAGAATAGTGTGTTTAAAGTGTGTTTCGAAACATGCCTGTCACATCTTTTAAAATGTGACATACTAAGGTGCACACCCGGGACACGGACTGGCCCAACTGAACTCACAGGCACACATCAGTTGGAGGTAAACATTTTAAAATATTTATATATTGTCATTTTCGATGGAAAAAGAGATGTTAAAGAACAAGTGCATTGAGGAATAATTTTGTATAATACCCTTCTGGCAGTGCGTATTTCAGATACCTTTCTCTCTTTACACTATATATGTAGATCGGAATCCCACAGTTCATCTTGTGTGTACTCAGCCATGTCTCCGCACATTCATTCACTATTCTCATTAATCATCCTTTTCTTCAGATTTTTCCCACATTTCCCAAGTCCCCTTTAAACTCCAACACTTATCTATTTAACCTATACCAATTTATCTATTTAACCTATACCTATATCTATTTAACCTATTTTTATGTTCAAATTTTACATTCGGAATATTCGGTATATTTTCCTCTCTTCGAATTATTTTACCATTAAGCAATTTTTCACCTGTCTATTTAATATTCTGCGGTATTTGATTTTTTGTAGATAGAGATGGATAGAGATGAAAAGGGAGTACTCCATACAACACATTAATGGTACGTGCAGAAACTGTTCGGTGAGCTCCATCTAAACTTTGTAGACAGTGCCCAAGTATGCTTCTAAAGCATTTCTTATATTTTCTATCGTACTTCCTAACCATGTCGCATTTGCCTTCTTTACTTATAGGTTGAATTTCATCATTATTCATTTCACCTCTAATTTTAACAATAATTTTTGTTTGCGTCGTTGTCCGTGCACTTCCAGTTCTCTTAATAGCTTTCCTTTAATGAAGCATGAACTTGTCTTCGCGGTCGGCATGCTCACCAAATCAGCTCCGCTCTTCTTGCGTCACAACCCGAGTCCGTCGTCATACTCTCCAGATCGTCACCGAGACTAATCGGTATTTTCCCATTATGGTGTACGCTACAGGTTTGCGCAACTATTTCTATAAAGCACGAAGTAACAACTCCTACACACATGACACGGAATTATTAGTGGTATCACAGTGCTACCTTTTCTTTGCAAAATAAATTGTACCACTAATTCAGTTAAGTCACTGGAAAAGTTTCTTACAGCGTAACAGTGGACTGTGGTATTTCAAAATAAAGGCTGTATCAAAACTCCAGTTCCTGTGGGCTCGGTGACAAAACACAAAAACAAACATTCACATTTATAAAAATTTATGAACAAGCACAAAGGCATTTCAGCATACATATTAATGCATGATAAATTAAAAGTCGTTTTCATGTTGCTCATTTCTTTATTGGTATTAGAAAGCTTTTTCGGCTGCATAGCAACCATCATCAGTAACATACACTGAGCATTCGCCAAAAACATTCCTTAACACTCAGTGTATGTTACTGATGATGGTTGCTATGCAGCCGAAAAAGCTTTCTAATACCAATAAAGAAATGAGCAACATGAAAACGACTTTTAATTTATCATGCTTTGATAATGTTGCTAAAGCTCCACAATTACCAAGTATACATATTAATGATTTGTTGCGTTTTGCTTAAACAGTTGAGCGTCATACACAAAATATTCTTTACATTTACTTTGAGAACTTGCTGTCCATACATTTAGGGACCACTCTTAAAACATGGTCGACATTTTTCTGTGTTAACATAATCCTTCACGGCCAGACGCGCCGGACGCAACTCAACAAATGCAACGGACTCACTTCGCACAACGCACAGCCAACAGACCGCGCTGCTCAAGAAAAAGAAAATAATGTCAGCCACCGGTCGGTATCGCGTCGTTGTTGCAACGTTGTGCAGTGGCACCAACTGCCGAGAGTCAATTTTGGCGGGTTCCATCAGTCACTATAAATCCATGACACGGCCATCTCTGACTTGCACCCGTCCTCGGTTGTTGCACAAGCGGACAAATTATATTCCAATAGTAAACTAGCTCCGTTATCTAAAAAGGAGAGTTTTGGACATTTCAAGTGGCGCAAACTCCTGTCCAATCTGGAAAATTCTACTAAAATTTAGCTTCGCACATCAGAAAAAATATCCTAATAGGACGACATTTTAGGAGAGGCGGCAAAATTCAGGAGATTACATCTTTCTTCGACCTGAGTGGGAATGGAGAAGAGGTTCAAAGTTTTGCTCTTGAACTGAATGGTCGATTCACAACAAGCGTCCGCGTGTTCATTAGATGATGGACAAAGGACCAATGGATGAAGGCAATAATTCGAATCAAATGTCCACTCGACTTTAACAATAGTGTTTTATGTTGGTACGTGAGCACTTGCCAATGACGCGGAAGCTGCTTATGATGTGATGACGCGTAAGATGAAGCGAACGAAATCCCAGCAGGCAGCCGGCTGACAGCTTGGAGTGCATAGAACTAGCGTCTTTGATGAAAAGGGAAATCCTCGCCAAACTCGGCTAGCAGCTAGGAAATGGCTCATGAGACATTGACTTAAAGGAGCAACGACCCAGACGACTAGACATTCAATGCTATTCTCGCTTTCCATCTGTGAGTACTATGACACTAATTTAATAAGTGCAAATTGTTTCACTAAACTAGTGCGTCACTCGCTCTTTCAGACCGCACATTATCAACTTGGACTTTCATCTCTGAGGCGGCACGCACTTTGCGATCTGTAATTAGATTAAAAATAGTATATTTTTCTTTTGAAGTAGTGGGGGCATTAGTGAGGCATTCTGGGGTGTTGTTTTCAAGTTGATTTTTTTGTGATTTCCTTGTAATGCTTATGTGCTTTTTGTAATGAGGTTTCTGAAAAATAAACCAGAACAAAAAAAAATTATGTTCATATTTGTGAGTAGTTGCTGCTCACTACCAATTAGCGTCAGGCTCTCCGATTACTTTTTTATTGGGGCTTTAGGGCTTGCCAACATCGAAGTCATTAGAGCCCTTGCACATGGGGAAAATGCAGTTTCGCACCATAGGGCAGAACCAACGTGACTATTTCCCATGAGTGGGACTCGCCGAATACCTTGACCATATTCACTAAAAAACCCTCCTGAAATCAACAAATATCTAAATACAAAGATGATACGAAAGGAAAGCCAACAGTTGCCCAATACATTATATCACAAATGAAATAAATTCTGAAAATTATACTTTTTAAACAAAGGAAAAAAGGAAGAGGGAACGGAAAAAGAATGCAAATTTAAACCCTCCCAAGGACGTCTGGGAGGAACCCCGAAAGAATGCAAATTTCAACCCCTCCCTAGGATTTCAAAATGTTCGCAATGGTCTTATGATAACACGAATATTTACAATTAGGTGTAATACACATTATGAGTTTGATTACTACAAATAACTAATATGTTTGTTTATTATTATGTTTATATATTAAAACTTGATAATGATACGGTTTACAAAATTTCGTATGCGAGTTAGTTCTGATTTTATTTTGCGGCAGTCTCTAACTTTATGGACACGCATCTATTAACTATTATATTCTTAGATTCATGCATTTAATGTTTAATTAAATGGTAGCCAAGGAAACCAATATTTAACCTATTATTACATCTGCAGTTATCCATATATCACGGGGACTCGAGTCAAAGGCCCATAAAATTTTAAATAACGCGTTACAATTATTTGTAACTATAAGGTTTTTCATTGCGTCAGCAAATTATTATACAAGAATTATCAAAATAAAATATTTGCAACTCCTCTGACGTAAATTTATTTATTTATACAGAATTATTGTTATAAAGTATGAATATAAAAATTGTATCGGTGACTTAAGGAGCGTAAATGAAAAAAACATTTTTTTTCTTTGCTCAACATGTTTACAATTAATTTACGGAAAAAAATTGTAGAAGAATTTTCGTGATACCATGTGCGAAAGATATCGATAGAATGCTCAGAGTTAGAAACCATCAGGCACTCTCCAGAAAGAAGAGATCTTAGTCAGCTTCGGAGTTTCATCACTGTTCACGCAAATACCAGTTGATGAAGCAATGAATACCATCCACCAGAAGCTGCAAGCCCGGGACCTACCTGAAGCATAAGCTGATCGCACTGAACACTGTCTGGAAACAATTTTTTCACCTCAGAGACAGTTTTTTCACCCAGACGAATGAAGCAACCATGGGTTCCCCACTATCTTCAATTGTAGCGGAAGTATTATAGAATCATTTGAGAGTGACGCATTAGAAAACTCCCCTCTGAAACTCTCCCACTGGTACCGCTACATCAATGATACTTTTGTAGTCTGGCCATATGGTATAGACACTTACCAACTTACAACGTGACTTCCCTCTCACATCTTAACTTTCCTCTCACATCTTAACTCCGTCCATTCGGAAATAAAATTCACAATAGAGGTTGAAAGTAATCGCCAACTCCCATTCCTTGATGTCCTAGGTTCCAGAGAAAATGATGACACCCCCGTCTTTGTTTCTCGCAAAACCACACATACTGACATTTACCTACATGCTAACTCACACCACCACCCAGCTACAGAGTGTGGAGTTCTTAACACTCCGACGACCAGATTCACGAAGATTTGTGCTGTCAAAAACATCAGAGAAGAGAAACGCAGGCTTCACAAATCGTTTCGCAATAACGGGTTATCAATCACTACGGCAAATGAAGTTCTGCACAAAAACGGCAAAACAACAATAAAAAATTAAGAAGCAGAAAAAGGGAGAGAATGGCAATTTCTCCATACAATGGAGGCTTGTCAGAGAGAATTGGTCGCGTTTTAAAAAGGCCAACATCAAGTCGGTTTAAATGGCCCCAACCAAAATTAGTAATAGTTTGTGCAACGGAAAAGACAAGTTACCGCCACCACAATCATCGGGCGTGTATCACATCCGTATAGCTGTGGAAAAATCTACGTTGGACAAACTGGACAAACAGTGGAACAAAGCAGGAAGGAACAGACCAGGGACTTCAAGTACAGCGTTCAGCGATTGCCTTCCATACCATGGAAACGGGACATGCGATTCTGCTTGATGAGACCGCAGTGATAACCAAGAAGGATCGCTGGCGCCAGAGTCATCAAAGAAACGATTGAAATCAGCCTCCAAAAACAGAATTTTCACATCGACAATGGCAGCAAGCTGGATGACCTGTGGCGCCACGTCATTCGTGGTACATCCAGCACATTGCAACGAGGAAATCACCCCGCCCAGGACTCCCCTTACACTTCCGTCAACAGCCCCTCCACTAGTGACGGCGGCGCACCCAGTGCACTCGCCAACGCTTCCCCCACCTCTCCCCATGCGCACAACGTCCTATCGGAGCAACGCCCAAACCAATAATATAAATGTACGAGTGTGCGTTTGAATAGTTCACCATAACTCTGGAATGCCATGAGCAATTTCAACCAAACCTGGCACACAGATAACTAACTATACGGCAAAAATCACTGTCGGAGTAAGTTACCCCTAGCGCCCTGAGGATGTGGAAAAGGGGTGAAATGAAAAAAATGATCGGAAACGACCGATATTGATATTGAATACATAATTTTTAGGGCCGCTGATAGGATTAGCATTACACCCATTGCTGCGTAAGTCCACGATTAGTCCCCATACACCCTTATCACCCCGTAGATGGAGGGTAGCAAGTAAAAATAATGAAGAAACCTTTATTAGTTTTGCTAGCCGCTGAGATGAATAGTGACATCCCCCGAACCTCATGAGCCTACAAACAGTACATGGTGAATAGTAATAACAAATATATGGTAAATAGTACATTCCAACCACCCCATGCGCGGAAATAGGGTGGAAAGATAAAAAAATATGGAAAGCGACCGATATTGGTGTTGAAACAATGGTTTTCGTGGCTGCTAAAACGCATAATGACACTTCTTATGACACATAAGTTGAAGATTAGTCTCCATACACCCCTAAGAGAGGGAATAATGTGTAAAAAGTATCGAAAATTATGTCAATCAGTGACGAAACCGTTTTCGGCGTCACTGAGATAAATAGTGGCTCTTCTGGTATCACTTAAGTGTATATTCAGTACCCGTGGGAATAAGACACCCCTTGCAACCTCAAAGAGGGGTGAGAAAAGGGATGACAGAAAAAAATAATAGCAAACGACCAATTTGTGTCGATTATATGGCTTTCAGAGCTTGTGAGATGAATAAATATAATACCAATATTATGATGTTCATGTTCAGATGACATAGGGTCCCCTTGAAGATGGGGTAAGAACGGCGACACGTGTAAAAAATGTAAAACTATTGGAGTTGAATCCACAGTCTTTGGGGACTTTCATTTGAAGAATCATACTCCCGATGCAGTAAAGTCAAAGTTCAGATCAAATATGGTGCACAGTACCCCTAGAGGTGCGATTGAGGAGGGCGTGACACGTAAACATTTTTAAAACAACCGATATTGGAGTCGAATTGATTGTTATCAAGGTTACTGTGGCGAATTTATTATTAATATAATAACTCTCCCGATGCTGTTGAATTCCATGTCCAGACCATATTGACTGAAAGTAAATACTCCTAGGAGAGAAGTGGGACGGAGGTGATGTAGAAAATTAATACAAAACTACGAATATAAGAGTCGAATCCATCAATTTGAGTCGTTGAAATGAATATGGTCACTTCTGTATTCGTTCGGAATATCGATGGGGAGACTACTCAAGGCAGTGTTCCATCGCCGTTTAATGGTCACTTCTGATAAGTAAGTATACATCAACCATGAAGGCGAGGGAAAACATCTCTAGATCCAGTAACGGTGGAGTGGTGAGGGGGTATTTTTTCATATGGTAAAATATAATAAAAAACGTCCGATAATAGTTACGATTTAATAGTTTTTGGGACAGTTTAGAATAGTGAATTGTGACCCGATGCCATTTACGTCTAAGTACAGCACTACATGGGGGGAGGGAGACATCCCTAACACTACTAGGGGTGAAGAGATGTCGTTCAGCAAAAGGTTGAGGGTCACGATTATATTCACCCACGTATAGTCGAATAGAAATAATGCAACTCTGTTGAATCATTTGGAAATGTTTCGATCAAATCGTTAAAATTAAATGCAATAGTGTCAACCTCGGATTTTATAGTCGCTAAATTTGGGTGTTCTACAACAAAAAGCGAGTTGGTTATCAAATGCATACAAACAAATATTTTGAATTCTGTAAATAGCAAATGACTAAGACTATATAGAATGAATTTTCATCTTGTTTTACATTTTTAACTTCCGCCATAGTTTCCCCCAAAAACATCTCAATAAATAAAACGATTTGTTTCATAATTTAGAAAAATAAATTAAAAATATTAATTAGTTTGTATTCCATTTATTTATTACTGTTTATTGTTAATGATATCATTGATTGTTCCAAATTCACTAACCCTTATTTTTCTAATATCATGCCCATATAATATACGTTTTAGTTCATGTGTTTTCAAAAAAATTCAATGAATTATTTAAGTATATTCAGTACCGTTTATGAGGGTAAAATATTAACTGACACCTACTTCTTGGTAGTTACTTGAATATGTACAAGTGTAAGTTATTATTTGTATACGTACACTGAACATTTTAATGAAACATTTCTTTTTCATTCGTTTTGGTATCCTTGTTTATCCGTGGTATTCGTCTTGCCTGTGACATTGCAAGACTCTCTGTTCTTTGAACTTTTCCCCCCCATTGTGTTTATACACCTCTAAGCCGTCTCATATCTGATATCACGACTTTTGGTATCTGATATCGTCGTTGCCTCGAAGAGGCGTACGCTCATCTACATTTTGCTTCTTTGTCTTTTTTAAGAACATCTCTGATTTGTCCCACTTGAGTAACATAATTGACGTATTGACCAGGTTAGAAGTACAAGAATGGTGAGTTACATAAGGATTACCAAGTGACCATCTGATGATACAAATAACCGTACAAGGAAAAGAAGTCAGTATGATTCAAAACACAAATATTGATTTTAGAAGAATTGATTGACAAAAATTACGAAAAAAAATAGTAACAGTTAAAGAATAAATAGCACGATATGAATCTTCAATCAGGGATGATAACTTTCGGTCAGGTGAAAATGGCGACGAACCGGGAATCGAACCCGGGACTCCTCTTTTGATCGCAGGGGAGTTAACTACTACACCACTCGTTCGCCATCCACAACTGTACACCATTTCCACCCAGACCTAAACACCTGAAGGCCTGAGAGACAACCCCATACAGGAGATATGTGAACCAGGCGGTACACTATGCTGTGTGCCCTCCATACCGAGTGCACATTTTCACATTTCCACAACAAAGAGAATACAACAACATCTTTGGACGACTGGCACAATGCACACGCAACAATATGGATTTATGCTTGGGAAAGGAACAAGTGATGCATTGCGTGAACTATTAAAATATATAACAATAAGAGATGAGAAATATTGCGGATGTATATTCCTTGATATAAAAGGAGCATTTGACAATGTCAGGTGGAGTCATATAGTTAATACATTACAAAAGAAGCAATTACCAGGGTATCTATTAAATATAGTTAAGTCTTATTTTGAAGAAAGAACGATACAGTTAGCAATAAGGAATGCAGAAATAATTCAAGAGATCAGAATTGGTTGCCCACAGGGTACATCGAGCGGTCCACTGAATTGGAACGTAGTGATGGACATTATTTTATGGGAATTGGGAAAAGGGGCGCAAATGGTTGCGTATGCTGATGATCTAACTGTGTTCACATATGCAAATTGACGGCGAGCATTAGAGCAAAAGATGCGAGCATTAGAGCAAAGGTAATAGAAAATTGTACAACAATGTGTGACAAATATTATTTAGAAATATCAGCATCAAAAACAAGACTAATGTGGTTTGGGCATACGCGGGAAAGACGAAGGGAATTAACTGTGAAAATTAAGGGAGAAAAAGTACAAGTGGTCAGAGGTCATAGATATCTTGGTGTGGTACTGGATGACAACTTAAGCTTCAATGAAAACTTAAAATACATAAAGAGGCGTGTACAACAAATTTTATATATTATGCTCTGTGTAGGCATACATCATTACGGTATAGCTAAGAAAGACCTAAAAAATATTATATACAGGTGCACTGCGGCAAATAATGACGCACGGATGTGTGGTGTGGGCAGAGAATATGGCAAGCATCTGTAATGAAAGGAAATACAGGTCAATAGAGAGACAGTGTTTACTGCACATAACTGGATGCTATAAGACGGTGTCGAATGAAGCACTAAATGTGATAACAGGCTTGATGCCAATCGATCTCTATGTGCAAAAGATCAAAGGAAGATTAACTTTGACCTAAAACCTAAAACAAGAAGGAAAATTAACTGTGAATGAGATGGAGTTAAGGAAATAGGATAAAACGCCTAGGGGAAAGTTGACTGAAATACTACTTGAAGCTTGGCAAAGACGATGGGAAATAGCGAGGAAGGGAAGAGTAACGTATGAATATATACCACATGTAAAATACACAGTAAAACAGGAAAAATGGTTTAATCCATCAAAGCCAATGCAACAATTCATTACAGGACATGGAAATTTCCTAACATATTTGAAGAGATTTGGGAAGGAAACAGATGAGCGGTGTAGCTGAGGATTAGATCAATTAACGTCCGACCATATGCTATGGGATTGCCCAAAGTATGGACATGAAAGAGCATATTAAGGAGTATAAAAGATGTGTTGAATATCAAACAGAAGTGGACATTAATAACAACAGAAACAAAATATCGACTATTAGAGTACTTTACAATGTGCATAGAAGGAATAAGAGAATGTATATGATAGTAGATTACAGCATACGCCTCCACGTGGCGAGGACGGTGAACGTAACGTTCTGTAACAGCTAAGTTGTGAAGTGTGGAAAATACAAAAGAGATAGTGAAATGTAAGAGATCCTTATTTTGCTTACTGTTATGTATACAAGGAGACCGTTACGGTCGAATAAATGAATTTAAAAATATATTTTCTCTGTTGCAATCAATAACTTCTTTTTCTTCGGCTAAAATATTCCTTCTTCTATAAAAACTGTAGATGTCTCTCCTTTCTTGACCATATAACTCACACTCCCAAAGAATGTGTTCGTTATTTTCTGTTCCTTTTCCACACATACTGAAGTCTCTCTCCGTCGTATTCTCATTAAATACTCTTCAAAATTACCAAGAACCGTTAAATATTGTATTACATGACTGTTAGTTTTTTAAAATTTGAACTTTATCCTAAATCGCAAATCAGGCATTTTCTTCCCTTTTCACTGTTTGACCATCTTGTCTGCCATCCTTTTAGCAGTTCATGTTCTAATCTCCTCTTCCAAAACTTTTCTTCATTTCTCATTTCCTTTCCATCAACTATCAGCTTTTTGTGCTTTTTCATGAGTTGACTCAACTTCAGCTTTTGTGCATATAGATCCGCTGGAAATATTCCATTTATTACATTTAATACTTCTCCACTAACTGTTCTGTACGCAACTGTTGTTCGTAATAAGCACAACCGTTGCGATCTTGCAAACTTCCTTTCCACCATTGCTGGCACCAATCTGTGTCCCCATATCCGTATCCCATAAAGAAGCATTGGCGTTATTGCTCCCTAATAAAGCTGCTGTATTTCCTTTTGTCGTATTTGGTAGTGCGTCAATCCTACACGCAACAAGTAGTGATAGAAGCGCTTTGCTTTCTTTATCTTTTTCATTCATATGAGCAGTAAATTGCATTTTCTCATCTATTGCTATTCCTAAATATTTATGCGTACTTGTATTTTCCGACCATCCGGCTTAACCACAGAGTCGTGTCTATTTCTCCTTGATAATACAAACTAATATACCTTAGATTTTTCTGGCGAAATATGTAAATACTACTCCCTTCCAACTCATCTATTACTTCTTTGCAATTCCTCTCTAACTCTTGCCGACTCTCCCCTTGTATCTCCACTACCAAGTCGTCCGCGTACGCTACGGACCGTATATTGTTCTGTCGCAAATCCACCAACTGATTATTCATCAATACATTCCAAAGTATTGGCCCACTCGCTGAGCCTCGGGGCATCCCTTCCACATTTTTGGTACAATGCGTGTATTACCTATTTTTACATATATACTACGATCACTTAAATATGACTGCAATAATTGTAAAAGATGAGATAATATATTCATTGAACGAAACATACGCAGTATCACATCCCATCGTGCATTATCAAATGCACCTCTTATATCGAGAAAAATACACAACATATACTTCCTTTTCTTTCTTTCACATCCGTCAATAAGTGCTCAACGGCATCAATAGTTGATCGTCCTCTTCGAAATCCATATTGTCTTTGATTAAACAATTCATTTTTCTCAATATAATCCTGTATTTCCGTAGTTAACCATTTGTCATATATTTTCCCGTATGTCGGCACCAGNGGGGGGGGGTGTCGCTGAGGGGGCTACAGGTTCCCCATTGAACCTGAACCCTGAACAGATAAAATTGAAGTTTATAAATGGCATAATTTGTGTTACTAGATTAATAACTGTTATTAATTATTATTATTAATATAATTGTTATTAATAATACCAGATTAATAAAATTAATATGACGTAAATAAATAAAAAACTTTAATATAACTTTAATAAATAATTGTTACTAATATACCAATTGTTAATTGTTTATTATTTATTTGATGCATTTTAAATAAAGGTAATATTTATAACATTCGTATTGTACAAACATAAGTGTTAAACAAAAATGCTCCCCAGTTAACCTCCCCTTGATCAGATCCGCCACTGGTCGGCACCAAAGGTATTGAACGATATTATATTGACTTGGTAGGGTCTCTTCTATTAACTTTTAGCAAAAGGCGCAACTCAACTAATTTCCACATTTTGGGGAATTTCCTACTCTTGATACATTTGTTGTAAATGCGTAGTAATATCTCTTCACAACAGTCGTACGGCCCCTGCACCATTTCATGTGTAATTCCGTCATAGCAAGAACGTTTCCTTTTCCATTATTATTTTATTATATTTCTTTATTAATTTCTAGTCATTCTACATTCCATCACCTCATCAACCTTTTGTTCATTTTCCTCTTCATTCGAAGTACCTTGCTCCTCCTCAGGGCCATATAAACCATTCAAAATATGACACCTCATCTCTTCCAAAGTTCCCAATCCCTTGCCATTGTGCAGCGTACGGTACCATAGTTTCTGTCTTTTTAACTTACTAACTGCTATTCTAAAAGGCAATTCCCAGCATATTTTTGTATTGTACGCGTCAAAAAGCTTTTCCAACTTTCCCGCTTAGCCTTTTTTGTTGCTCTTTTAAATTCAGCTTTCTCCATATTATACTGGAAAAGATTATCTCGTTCGTCTAATCGTTTATGCCTCATGTAACCTACACGACGTTGCAACTGATTATTTTCTCCCTAACGTTTTGTCAACTTATCAGTCCACTATACTTGGCCCTTTCTTCCATCATGTTTTTTTCGACATCTTCCACATTCGCAGCCTAGCGCTTGCTGGAAAATATGAATTTCTTCTTCCGCATCTGCGTTTTCCTCTATTCCCATTAGTATGTTTGAAAACATTGTCTTTCTCAGCTCATATCTTTTCCAATTCACTAATATATTTCCACCTGGTCTTTCATTCTCTTAAGTCTCATCCTTCGTATCCCCTTTTTGTAATACTATAGCTGCATGGTCAGTGTCCTATTGCCAATTTCTTATCACATTTCCTCCATCTTGACGTTAATTGCAAGTCTGTCACTGAATTTCCTTTCGGTCCCATGAATGTAGTTTCACCAAATGCTTTATGTAGTATAAATCCCCGTCTCAGAATAAATCCTTCAAATAGTCGTCCCCTCTTTGTTGTTCGTCTGTCACCCCATAGTCTAGATCGTGCGTTTGTGTCAATACATAGCAATATGTTCCTGTCGTTATTATCCTGTAAAACTTTTTCAAATACATCTATGTCGTCTAGTATGCTATCACTAAACTGACAGTACACATTAACTAATAATATTTCGTTTCCCTCCTTTTCCATTAGCAATACCACTCCTATAGTTACTACTATAGTCGGTCATCTCCATGATATTCAGCGTTTCGCCCAATACTTGCCATATGGCTTTTCCTTGCTGATTACTCTTGCTTGTAAAGGCAGAAAGCAAATTTTCTCTTTCATCGTATAGCATTCTTGAATACACACTACAGATATATTTTTACGTCTCATATTCCCTAATTCCCGCGCTGCTGTTGTATTGCATTGCTCGTTCTGCTGCAGTTTATTATAAATCATAATCATTAGTACTTTCTAACTCTTTTGCCAATTTATGTTCTCTACATTCTCTATTATACACCTCATGATCACATCTCTCTTCCTTCGACAATTAATACATTGCCGTTGTTTTTCTTTATTCGGAAATTCTTTAAATTCATAGCCTGTCTCCGCACAGTGACCACAAATTAATTCCTATACCCGGCAGTACAGAGCCATATGCCCATAACGGAAAAATTTTAATAATCGTTAACATTTCTCGTCAACTTCCATCCTCTAACTTCTAAATTCGTGATATACGTCGTTGCTCTCAATTCCTCGATAATTTCCCACCGCTATTTCCACTATCCAGTTTTCTATATATCCAGTTCTAAAATTCTCCTTATACAATGTTCTTTGAATAGATCCTTTCACGTTTGAAGAGATCATCTCACGTTTGAATAGATCCTTACTTTCCTCTACGTGAAAGTTTTGATTAGCGAACTCTACTAATAATTGTTTTCCCCCTCATCCTTCTCTATACCATATATCTTTATTCGCGGCTTTCTACTGCTTATCTTCTACATTTCCAAATTTGTTACATTACTTAAAACGTCTTCAACTTTTTCCTTGTCCTGTTTAGTTGGCAAAACAAATAAAAGATCTTTTTGCTTTGTCACACGCATAGTATCTATTTTAACCTACTTTTGTCAGCCCTCGTGTGGTCCTTAAGGTTGTCCCCTATTTCACTCTCATTGCTCCCTTATTTCAGTAGCAAAAGGGTTTCCTACTTCTCACGTTGTGGTGTCTCCATCCCAACTACCTTAGCATGTGTCGCCTCGCATTTTTCTGTTACACTTCGTAATCCCTGTTCTATCGTTTGCTCTATTTTCTCTGGTGCAATCTGCACACTCAATGATGGGCATTCTGTCTCTACTTTTCTTTCAACTCCTTTCTTCATCCCTTTTATTTCATTTTTAAATTTCCGCTCTAGTTCTCCCATAGCTTGTCCAAAACGTCCAAGCCATCCCTTATGCCTCCTTTTCTTCTTCCCTCCATTTTCTGTCTCTCCGGACCTGCGCCTCATTTCACATCCTGAATCGTTCATCTCTAACATACATCAATTCTTCCTTTGTAGTCATTCTGTGTTCTGCACATCGTTTAGAATTCCTTTTTCTAGCTGCCCGATACGATCACTAATCATTTCTGTTAAGTCATTCAAAAAACCCTGTTCTCCCGAATATCATGTTCTCTAATCCTGTCATTTTCTTGTTCAGCAAATGTAACCCCATCTTTAATCTACAATCTAATTTTTCCTCTTCTCCCTTGCACCGGACCTTGCACAACTCCTCTTCCTGGTCTACTATAATCTTACTCATCCGTTCTATTCCCTCTCATTGCTGCACCACGACTCCACTGGCCATTTTCTTTAATTTGTTATCTGAAAGAGATTTTTCCATCTCTTTTTATCTTTCACGAGCTTATCTATTGTTCAATTATTATTTTTCATGACACTACCTTCACTCCCAGCATCACTGATATCCTCTATCTTATTTCCATCTTCGCTGGACCATTTCCTTCTCATTTTCTCTATTTTGGACTTTTAATACGTGTTCCTCACGTGTCTATTGTCTCTAAGACTGTTTTGACTATTTCCAGATATTCGCTACGTAGTCACTTTTAGTAAACCTCATCTGGTCCAATTGTCTGTCTCGCACCTTTCACAAGTTATGGCGAAATGATTAAAATCGAACGTTTCGCTGCCACGTGTTACTGCTCGATAGTCTAGCCTCTGTCTATCCAATTGTCACCAATCTTGGCTTACTTGCGCTCCTTAGGACCCTATATATACAGCTGTAATTTGGTGGTTGTTTCTCCCTGAAGCTAAGTCCTGTTTCGGGACCCACTTGTAATAGAAATAAGAATCCTTACACGTCGACCGAGTAGCCAGTGTCCTCCACAGAGATTGCTGCAATCTATAATACTGTTCTCGTTGTATTAAATGTCAAGGGGGCTTTGGAAAAACTCGCGATGTACGCTATGTATATGGTCGTGCTGCAGTCCATATTCAAAATTTAAAGTTATTTTGCAAGCCACTGCGAATTGCTAATCGTCTATAAAGCGGCAGTATTGACGTACAGTACCTGTTGCATTGTCCTAGCAAGTTTCAGAAACTCCGTTCTTTAATAAAAGTGATTCGTTACATGTCATACCATATCCATTCATATTTATATAATTCTTCAATTATTCTTCTACATGCTTTTGACTCCTAGCTTCATTCAGTTGCTCGGAAAATCCTCCTTGTACATTATTATAACTCAAATGTGGAATGAGAACATAGAAACCATGCAATAATTTTATCGGAACATCGTAAACAAAAACAATAACACGTAACAGCATATACTTATCTTTATTAATTAATTCTGTGGCTTTCAGCGATAGATTTGCCTCAAATTTGAGGCATGCACTTAAAATTACGTCCTCTTTCGCTCAGAATATGACATAACAGAGAAATGTCGATATATATTCAAAATAACGCTTCTTATGGAGATCATATTTTCAGTACATACATTCACGTCGTCAAGCAAGACAATAATGAAACATGGGTATTATAATTTAACAGTGAAAGTTAACTAATTTAATGAAAACCAGCTAGGGGGAATGCATACAAAACGACTCTAACATGCCGTTAGCCGGGACCCAACTCATGCCTTTGGAAGAGGGGGATTCGGAGAGGCTTGGGCCCCAATTTATGCTGTTTCTTTTACCTAAGTTGATTCTGAGGCCCAACTTATGCCAACTCCTAGGAAGTGCCTAGGTCCAATGTCGGTGCGTCCCTCGGGGGACTCTTGGGCTCACGGTCTAATATTGGTGTCTATCTGGTTTTACGTCCACTTTCTTCCACAGGCTTTCGACCGTACCGAAACGGGGCTGTGAAAACCAGGTAGACACCCCTTTAAAATTTAACCAAGCTGTTTCGTAGTGTTTTTATCAAGTGAATTCGTGGATTTTAACGATTCATCCCAAATGTTCTAGCTAGTTAACGAAGACATTTCGATGACATATTGTTCACATTAGAAACTTAATTTTAAAAAGGTTACTAATAGAGGCTGTGAAATAGTTGCTCACGTATATTATACTGGTTTCCACTTACACTAGCATAGGTAAAAAAATCCTCAAAAAATCCTTCTACTTGACCTACTGGGTTTCCTCGGGTCACACACAAAAAAATTGTTCCCAACTGATTCAAATTATTTTTGTGCCACTTGACATTCGTCTTTAGACTGTTGAATATGATGGATTATTTTGATACAGTCGTTGATTTTATAATTGTAGGGAGCTATCTTGTTGCCATCGAAGCACTTATATTTTTGTAATTGACAATAACATATTTCAAAATTGGTTTTAAAAAATTTGTCTGTGATTGAAAGATGTCCTTTGTTATTTAGAAATGAAGACATTTTGTTTGTGTAAAAATCTTTTTTTTAATTATTGCTGAGAGCTAGTTGTTCGTCATCTTAACCGAATATTTGAAATTTAAAAAACCTTTTTGGACAACCGATTCAACATTTGTCTGTGGGTATTAAAATCAGATCATACTTATTGTTAGTTGAAAATTCTGGCATATTTGCATTTTAATAATAAATTTTCTCAAATAAAATTTATGTATTAATCAAATAAAATCTAAATTCTTTTTTTCATTCATCATTGCTGACCCCATGTAGAAATGGCAAAAGGAACCAACAAGAGAATTTCTGTTCCCCTAATGCATTTAACCCCATGAAATGATTGGGAAATTCAGAATATTTTTGTTAAGTTATTGGGTTTTTTTAGAAAAGGGAAATTTAACGTTTGAGTGTGTGACAGTGGAGTGTTTGAAGTAATTTTGAACCAGGTTTCTTCAAACAAACACTTTACTTGTGAATTTAATATTATTTAGAATGAAACTTTTACTTGTATGTTATATTAACCTTATATATCTTAATGTAAAAATATTATATGGTACGTGATACTGTAAGTAACAATATGTTCTCGTATACTTACATTATTCTGACTCATGCAGACACTATTTTGATTCGGTCTTGAAAACCACAATCCGAATTCTGAGCTTTGAAGACGTTGCCTTGAAGAGCCAGGTCTGATAAGGTGACCTGATTTCCAAAAAGCAAAGGAACCCTTAAATTAAAAAAAGATTGAAAAATATTATTTACTTTATTTTTTTAAATACATGCACAAATGCGATACATTACCGGATTTTCTTTGCATGTCACTTAACAACTCTTCCAAGTTTCCACCTTCCGGAAAGTGTGATTTCCTGGCAAAGGACTTACAATTCTCTCCTTTAGACGGATTTAAATTATGTCCCGTAGAACTGAATGGAAGAACTTTAAAACTTTTAGGGTTTTGAGTGGTTTTTCTATTCTTGCATGATGACTGCAGACCCTGGTTAAAAGATTCGCAGTGAATATTTTTTAAAGGTAGAGTATCACGTACATGTTGATCATGAACCATTTGTAGAGAAAATTCAGATTGAGATTTCTTGAGAACATCTCTTCTACTTTTTGAGAAAACATTATTTGATGAAATATTGCTAGCTTCGGTTTGAGTTGCGCAATATAAGTTTGATTCATCTATAGAGAACAAAGGCTGACTCCAAATTCTGTTTTGAGGTACTTCTAACGTAGAAGGTATTTCGTATGACGATGCGTATTGATTACCACTAACATCAGAATTTATCTTCATATTACTTTCGACCGGGAAAGCTCTGTCTTCTTCGGGAAAAATACTTTTAAAATTATTTTTCATTCTTGTAATATGAAGTGCTCCGAAATTATTTTCCTCGGAAGCAATTCTGTTGTGACTTGAGCAAGCATCAATTAAATTAGAGTCGTCGAATTCTACTCTAGAACTACTCTCACAACTTTCAAGTTCCTCTTGAGTCAGGTTTTGTTGATTTTTCCCATTTTGTTCATTTTTTGTTCCATTTTCAAAATCGTCTTCATCAAAGTGTTGTTTTTTAAATAAATCCTGAAAAATAGAGAACAAAATTATAATAATATTCAAATATTTATCAGATGTGCAAAATATTGATCAGATGTAAGAAATCATTCAGAATCAAAATGTGGAGATAAAATACATTTAATTCGCTTTTACTCAATGAATTAGTTCTCGTATTTCTATCAGCGCAACGTGTCGTAGTTACATAATTTAATATTAAAATAAATTGTGCTCAAATTTATTTTCTTCTGAGGAAATTCGTGGCACATAATCTACGTGATGACTGAACATAATATGAAACAATGTTTTGGGAATTCAAATGTATATTTCTTCACGAAAGAGGTAATTTTTATTCAACATTGATATTTTTTTAATAATTGTAATCCAACTGCCATAAAATACAAGTTTTTAAATCCTGTATCAAAAATAAATTAAGAGTAATATAGAGAAAATGTTGAAAAACTGCTAAATGCAATATTATTACAGATTTCTTTGAATTCAAAATAGTTATGAAAAAGTGAAATGAAGCAGGAAAATACAGATACAAATTTGTATGCTGGCAATGTTACATTATATGCGTAACGAACAACTTTTGCAAATCATATCTGTATATTTTCAGACATCTACAATTCCCGTGCATTTCCTTTTTTAGAAACGCATTTCTAGGTTTCCAGTAATTCAAAGGTGATGGTATTTTCAGATAGTATTTCAGTATTTTCAGGTAGTAGTTTGGCTAGCCTGCTCCTGGTGCATGGACTGCCCCGACCACGATTATAAATAAATAAATTAACTTTATTGTCAAAAATTCAGTTGAAAATTGCATATGACCATGTGGGGGACAAAAAGCTAAGTTACTCTCCGAAAACAAGCTAGGGGCTATCCCATCAATTCCGATCAAGGGTCTAAAGGCAGTGGAGGATTTACTATTTATAAAAGAAATTATTTAATAAACACGCACTTTTGTTTTTTCTTATTAATCTCGAATTTTTTACTGCACGGTTACTGGATCAACACTGTAGGTATCAAGAGGGAAGTGCGCAGTAGGCATTGGCATCGATGACGTCACACATGCAACTGGACCTGCTTATTGTCGGCAGTAGCATGGTTATTGTAGTTGATTAGCATGGCTATGTTTCACGAAACTTCTGTTTCTGTTCGTACACTTTCTGAATTACCTGTATTTCAGAGTACCTTCGTAATAAGTAAAGTTGTGTACAAAGTGTTCAGTTTAGTTGTGTACAATGATGTTACATTTAGTTTTATCGCGTGCTTTGATAAGCTACGTAACGCAGACGCCGGACGAAAAAAATTGTAAAGGTAAAGACATTTCATTCCCAAAAGATAATAAACTACAAAAAAAGTTTGGTGAACGGATTTAAACGTGCTGATATGCACATGTATTGAATATGTACGTGTATGTTTGGAACATTTTGAAGAATATGATTTTGAAAGAGATATTAAATTGGAGTTTTTGAAAGTAAACTTTAAAAAAATTAGTTGCTTTTCCCCACACAAAAATCTGTTATATCTCGACTGCTGTTGAAACCGAGAGGAAACAGGTTTTTTTATAAATTTTTGTATTACTTTACTTGACAGACTTCTTGGGTCTTTGGCAGAAGGTTTGGATTGCAATGCAGGTTATAAATATTTACAGTACATGTGTTACAATACAATATTAAAAAACTAAATGCTAAGTACATTATAAAGATACATATTAATGAGTTGAAATATCATGCGTCATATATACATTTGATGTTTTAACTCTACGGGGGATCGAAAAAATACCTGGATAGCTTTCTTTTGATGCGTTTCCTATACGGAAAATATTTTCCTAGTTCAAAATTTTGAGCGGAAGGAATAGAAGCGATGTTTTTATAAAATTTTGAAGCTATTTGCTGGAAGTAAATTTGAATGGGTTGAATACCAAGTTCTCTGTGCAATTGGGAGTTCGAGATAAACCAAGGTGCCTTGACTATTTAACGGAGCATTCTGTCCTGAAATATTTGAATTTTGTAGATATTAGTTTTAGCAGCTGCGCCCCACATTGGGTTTGCGTAAGGAAGGATAGGTAGGATCATAGAACGGTAAAGATGGATACCTGAATGGATGCGTAGGGAAGATGAGTATTTCAAAAAGGGAAATATCTGGTGAACTCGTTTAGTGGCTACTGCGAGTCGATGGTGAATATTCAGTTTCCAATTTAGTCTTGTATCTAAGAGAGCTTCTAGGTATTTAACGGGGTATCATGTGAGAGCCACGGAATGGAATTTGAATGAAATGAGAGTGGAGTTGGTGAGGTTGGTTTGCGCAAGGTGAATATTTTTGCTATATTCTTTGATGGATTTAGTTTGATGTGCCATTTACTAGCCCAGGACAATATTTAGTTGAGTTGTTGTTGCACATTTGACACGGCACTGTCAGTGTCACTGTCGGCACTGTAAATTGCTGTATCGTCTGCAAAAAGAGGTATAGATGTTTCACCTGCAGTGGGGATATAGGGGAGAAATATGTTAAAAGGAGTGGGTGATATTATCGCCCCTAGTAGGACTCCAGTTAAGATGGGGTGTGATTTAGAAGATGAATTTGGTAGTCGAACTGAGAAAGAGCGGTTTGATAGAAAGCTGACGATTATATTTAATAGGTATTGGGGAAGACCAAGATTTTGCAGCTTGTATGCAGGAAAAGAGCAGCTATGTGTTGAGAACTATGAAAGGCTTGAATTAGTTAGACGCTTCAGTTAGACGCAATATTTGATGGTTTGTAGATAGAAGAGATCTAAAGATGTTGTGTAGATAGAAGGGATGTTGGCTAGCCTGCTCCTGGCGTTAGTTGCGGTCTTGAATGTGCTCTCTATTTTTCAGTTTAATCTTTCTAATTATTTAATTTTTTCGAGCTTTTGTGATTCAGTAGTTATATTTAGATCCTAACTTTTATTGTAGTGTAATTTTTTTTTGTTATGTAGGAGCGTTAAGTGAAAAAACACTAAAAACATATCCTACTTTTTTCAAGACTAACGGACCTAATATATTTTCAGATTGTTTTCATTCAAGTACTTCATTCAAAGGTGTGATAAAGTTTACGTAAGTACAAACGGAATCATAAGTTAAACATGTCGGTGCATTAATATTGATTATTTTGGAGCATTTAGATTTTCTGGTGCACATACAATTACATCATTATTAAGTTATAAATAACGTACTCAATTGTTGCGCTGCTCAAGTTTCATCGTCATAAATAGAATTATTCCAATATTTTACCATTTGTTTTCTTGATTCTTTTTTGTAGTTATTCATTACAATATAAAATTGCATTAGTTATTGTTGAATTAATTTATCTGCAATTGTCGTCCTAAATTATTATTTCTGACATTTTAAATATCGGTTTGTTTATTTACTTATTTATTTAAAATCTCATTTGCAATTTCCGTAGTAATAAATTTATTAATATACTAATATGTCAGTGTTAGTTGCCAGTTCTCGTGTACTCAATTGCTTTTGTCGTTAAGTTGCTAACCAACTCACAACGATGGACACAATCGCATTCCTCAACGCAATCAAAACTGATCTTCACAATGAATACAATGACTTGGTACATTATATTTGTTTCGTAAAAGCTCAATAGACGCTTGTAGGATCGTGCAGGCAATAGATTAAGTACACCTGAGGTGTATTCATTGTGAAGATCAGTTTTGATTGCGTTGAGGAATGCGATTGTGTCCATCGTTGTGAGTTGGTTAGCAACTTAACGACAAAAGCAATTGAGTACACGAGAACTGGCAACTAACACTGACATCCAACTCTTGCTTACAAGCGCGTCTAAGCGCCTGCGCAGTTCAGCAAAATTGACATTCCCGCTTTGAACATATAGTATATTCTTCAGTAAGCGGGTGGACGCCGCTGGGAAAACACTGAATAAGTCAGCTGCGACTCCCTCGCAAAAGGGTAGTTTAAATTTACGCCACCAGAGTGCACGAGTGACCGGACCAAGATCGCGAAGGGCAGGCGAAAAATTTCAGAATTCCTTCATCAGAGCGCGCAAGCTTCGCGCTCCCTTGACAGTCGAATGACGATGGAAGTAAAGCTGCTTTTTTACGAAAAACTAGGAGGAGGCTGAAAATACGTATTGTATCTTATCAAATTCGTTTTTTGGTAATTTTTTCATATTGAAACATTTTATCAAAGTTCACAATATACATAGTGTGAATTTGTTTCCTAATTTTCAACTCATTATTGTCATAGTAATAAAAAAAATCACGACAATGAAATCTTACTTTTTTATAAGCTCTAATGAAATTAATTCTGCTTCAACAATAAGTAGCGTTCTTTATTGATTCTCTTTCTGTTCACACTTGTGAAAAAACTGCTCCAGCAGGCTGCTGCTGGGCCGTCTCGAGTTTGCTGTCTTCGTTTTGTGTTGACAAAGTGGTGCCTTAAAAACCCGCGATTGATGCAGGGACCTTTTGATGTTGGAAGATTCTGCTCTTCAGATGAGTATATGGTACAATTTATTGAATTATTCTAAATGCTACAATAATTCTATAACTCACAATAATCCTGAGAAACTAACAAGTGAAAATTCTTCATTGTGTATTCTTCTATCTTCTCTGTTGCTAGTAGAGAATTGATTACTCTTACATGTTAGCACCTTAAAACATTTTCTGGAAGGTGTTATTGTTCATAATTCCTTGTTTTTGTATAAAAATTGAATAGACTATTGATTATCACTCAGATGGATACCATGTCAGGTTGAGTTGTTTTAGCAATCTTACTAGTGCATGTTATTACTACATGTGATTACTCTTATACTCTTACAGGTTTTTAAATATATATTTATATTAAAAAACCAAGCCTCTAAAAATTGAAGTGAGCAGGCACCTTAAAAAATATTCTCTCTTAACAAGCTACAATCAAGTTAGAATACATTGAAATCTAACTGGTTGAGAAGTGTTGTTGAAAAGTGTTGTTATGTTCTTTGTTCCTTGTCTTGAAGGTATCTAAACCATTTATTGTCATCCGCTTGTAAGTCATCATGCCAAAATAAAAGAAAAATTTTGAATTGAAGTTATTATATATTCAAAAATCACTTCACAAGCTGTCATCATTTCTTGACGAAGGTGAAGTGTCCTTAAATCAAGCTGAGAACAGACTAGCTCATTTAGAAACGGTCTGGGTCCAGTTAAGTAAGCTGATGGAGGAATCAGATGTTATATTGAACCAAGAATTGTTATCTGAACTAGAAGATTTGTATCTTAACACAAAGGATAACATTACCTCACTTATAACAAATTCAAAAACAATAGCTCTGTTAACTCCCAAGAACCACCACAACAAAATGTTTCACCTAACGGTTTAATCAGACTTGCTCCAATTTCAATACCAGTTTTCTCCGGCCGGCTAGAAAATTGGACTAGGTTTTTCAATTTGTTTTCTGATTTAATTGTGAAAAACAAGGGCTTAACGGATGTGCAAAAAATGCATAATTTAATTTCATCTCTAACAGTTATCCCTTTCAAACAAATTGACAGACATTAAAATTTGTGTACACGAAAATCCATTCGATTGGCTATGTTTCACAGAACATTGGCTTTCAACTAACAAAATCAAAGATAATTATATTTTTAATTATTATTTAGCAAGTTCTTACAGTCAAAAAAATGTAAAGGGAAACATCCCCACGGAGGTACGTGTATCTACGTTCGTAATGATATTTTATCTTTTCAATTGTCAGATTACGAGAACTCCTGCGTTGATAGCGTGTTCGAATTTTCTGTAGTTAATTAGACCGACATATATATTATTGTTTTATGTATTTTTATAGACCTCCTCAATCAGATCTTGACATATTTATTCGGAATTTTGAGATTATCTTAAAGCGTATTACACGTAAATCCAAAAAATCTATTGTTGTATGTGGTGATTTCAACACAGTGCTTCCGATTACGTAAACTAACCCATAAATCGATTCAAGAATCTTATCGACTCCTTAATTATTTACAAGTATTCTAGACAGTTTAACGACACAAATTTAGACATACTTAAAAATTATTTGCCTGAGGAAACTTGGAAAGATGATTACAATTGCCAAAACACCGACGACAAATTCAATGTATTTATTTCAAAATTCCTAAAACATTACAACTGTAGCTTTCCAATAAAACGCAAATTAATGAACACAAAGAAATATACCAGATGGATCAACCAAGGGAAAAGAATTTCTTCCCAAAACGAACGCCGTGTATATTATTTTTAAAAACTCTATATGCAACCACCCGAATTCCATGATTATTTCCGTAAATATAAGACTATTCTCTGAAAAGTAGTCTATGCAGCTAAAGTTATGGAAAATGACAGGCAGACACTAAAATCGAACAACCAGACCAAAACCATGTGGAATATTGTTAAAACTTACACGTCACCTGAAAATCGCGAAGAAAACATTTCCTTACTAAACGATGGCGAAATCGTATCAAATCCAATTGACATTGCAAATTTGTTCAATTCTTATTTCTCAAAAGTAGGTGAAATAGAAAAATTGTTCTATTAGTGTCTTCTAGGTTTTCTATCAAAAAATAACTATATCTCTGACGATCATCACGGATTTCGGAAATTCTTTTCCAACACCAGCGCCATATTTTCTTTCATAAATGATGTTACCACTTCCCTTGACCATGGAGAAAACCCTTCGCGTGTCTTTCTTGAGTTACCTAAAGCATTCGCTGTCATTGACCACGAAATTCTCCTTTCAAAATTACAACCTTTTGGCATTTGTGGACTTGCGCATTAGTTGCTGACTTCCTATTTAAAAGATAGATATCAACAGGTCTTAATATCATACACTAAAAACAAAGTATTTCAGCGTTGCCTTTCAGAAACAAAGCCACAGTTCCCCAGCTCGCGGAGTTCCCCAAGGTTCAATTATCGGCCCTACACTCTTTTTGTTGTATGTGAACGACATGTCATCTTCAACATCAGATTGCAAAATGGTTGTTTTTGCCGATGACACTAATCCACTATGTAAACACGCCAATATTCAAAAATATTTTATCTAACCTCTCGGCTTGGTTCCATGCAAATCGCCTCATTGTAAACGCTGACAATACAGAGTCTACGTCATTTCACAGTAGTATCACAAAATCTTTACCCCAGGTTTCTCTTTCGTTAAACGGAACACAATTATAAAACTGTTGCCAATACAAAGATTTTAGGTCATCATATTCAAGACAATCTCAAATGGAATTGTCACGCTGACAATCTTCATTCAAAGTTAAGTAAATTGTGTTAAGCATTGCGAATCTTAGTTAATATTGTTAGTCCACATATTTCCCGTTGCGTATATTTTCAAATGTATACTCCCATTTACGATACGGCGTCATCTTCTGGGGCAATTCTGGACAGAGGTCGAAACTTTCATAAGAGGATTGTTCGGATAATTTGTAAATCTCACCCCCGAAACTCTTGTAAACCTTTATTCAAGGTATTAAATATTTTAACACTTCCCTGGATTTATATTTATGTAACTGTCGTGTTTGTTAAGACGGAATTACTGAAGCACCACCCTTATTTCATACAAAACAGTTTTGTTCACGAACGCAATACTCGCAAGAGGAATAATATTCATTGTTCGAGTGTGTCAACCGCTCTATATAATTCCCTGCCCAAAAATATAAAAGATATTATCAAATTGAATCTCTTCAAATCCGCGGTTCAAGACTTTCGACTACACCAATGCTTCTACACTGTAAAAGAATTTATCGATTTTAATAAAAATTAAAGCCATCTTGTACTTTATCACGCCATATTTGTAGTACTTTCAAAACTGTTTTCCTGCATGCTAGTATTATGTCTTATTATTCATATAAATTTAGTTGTATATGTATTATCATTCGCAGCTTGTAACTGCTTTTTGTCAATAAAGTTTATTATTATTATTTTATTCTGTTTAGGATCTCAGCTTTTTCTGCTGGTCGTAGTGATGTACGGGCTACACCAAGCACACTCACTCTGGATGATTCAAACATTTTCTGACTATATTTGATGTGTTGAGCAAAACAGCTTTCTAAAGTTGTACATAAATGGTCTTACGCAATTTTAATATGCTAATACTATTGTGGAGGGAGATAGGGGTGACTCTTGTAGAGGACATTACTACCGGTACTACGGAAACTCTCTTCATATTACATATCCTTTGTATTTCTGACTTAAGGTCACTGTATTTCTAATATTTTTCCTGAATTGTTTTCTGAAGGTTGTGAGTATTTGGCACAGCTATGTCTATCAAACAGGTTGTCCTTTTTACTTGATCTTGTAGTACTATGTCTGGTTAGTTGTTATGAATTGTACGGTCCGTGATTATTGACCTGTCATAATATAATTTAAAGTTTGTTGATTCTAACACATCAGCCGGCTCATATTTGTAATAAGGTGTGCTATTTTCTATAAGACAATACTTTAAAGCTAATGCTTGGTGAATTATGTTAGGCACCTGGTTATGGCGATGTAAATAATCAGTTTGTGCCTACATATTACAAGCTCCGGTTATATGTTGAATTGTTTCAGAAGCAGTTCCACATTTCCTGCACTTATCATTTTCTATATGGGGATCCCGCGCAATATATTTCTTATGGTTCCTAGTGAGAATAACCTGATCCTAGATGGCCATAACAAACTCTTGTTTCAGGAAATAGCTCCCCCCGCCTGAGCCATGCGTTCGACGCTTTCTTGTCGACATTGAGGTTGCTCAGGTCATGAGGGTGTCTTCCTTACACTGCCATGCTCTTCCATTCCAAAATTTTGTCTGCTTCTGTTGAAATGTTTTCACTCTCTAAATTTCTGGCTTCTAATAGGTTTAATGTAGTGTAATTGTTATCTGAGCTGCAAATGCTGGCGTGTAGTGAGAATTTCTTCATCCGTTCATGAAAATAAGAACGAAGTTGAGGAATCTGCCTTCATCTCTTGGAAGTGTCATTCTCAGATTATTTGATTTTGCGTGGTGTTTCAGATGGTTTTTCAATTGTACCCGCAATTTTTCTGTACAGATTTTCCAAAATCAGTGGTCGACCAAGATATTATCCCAAATGAATAAGTTAAAATTGATATTATATATGTGTTTATGGCCTTTATCAAATTATTACTATTCAGCTCTGTTCTACACATTCTCTCTAGTCTGGTGGTAAATTCCCATGTAAGAGTTCTCTTGATTTCAGTATGTGCTATCATTTTTTATGGCTTTATTCCTAGATACTTGTAAAACTCAAATTATGTCATTAGCCCAATTTTACCCTGCACTGTATCAACTCCCTCAGGGTATACTAAATCTTTACGACTACTAAAGATTCTGCACTTTTCCTAGCCAAATTGCATCTTAATATCCACTTAAAAAACTGTTCCACCAATTGTATTAATTGTTGAAGCTTAATTGAGGATGATGCACATAGCTTCAAGTCATCCATGTACAACAAATGGGATACCCGAAGACCATTTCGGTTAATGCCTATGCGATATCCGATGTTGGTACGATTCAGTAAACGGGACAAGGGATTCAATGCCAAGCAAAACCTAAGTGGACTCCAAATTCGCCCTGAAAAATCCCCCGTTGTATCTTAATTTCAGAACTTATTTATTTTCTATTACCATCATAAATATGAATAAATGTTCTCCGCTGTTTCATCATGTGTTGTAGGAATCCAATCAAAGCAGGGTGAATTTTACATATGTTACGGATATCTATTAACCACATATGAGGTACCGCATCAAATGCTTTCTGATAGTCAATATAACAACAGAAAAGATTTCTATTTCTCTGGTGAGCTTCTTTGAGAATAACAGAATCAACTACCAGCTGTTCCTTGCATCCTTTCATGCCATTTCTGCAATACTTATTTTCTTCAGTTAATATGTTCTGCTTACTTAAATGAGCGTTTATTAGTAGTGTTACACAAGCAGTCATTATTTTGTAGACAGTCTGCAGGCAGGTTATACTTGGATGGGTCATTTGAAATTTTCCCCTTAGGCAATAAAAACGTTTTGTCTTCTGTCAAAAACAACGGTACCATTTCAGGGTGTTGAAAGAAGACATTGATGAAATGAGCCAAATGGAGGTAAGTACACGTTAGTTTCTTGTGCCAATAACTGTGTATGTTGTCACTACCTGCGGCTTTCCAATTATGAGTTTCATTAACAACTATCCTTACTTCCTCTACTGTGATTTGTATCAACATGTTTTCAACTTGTAACATATCTTCTATTTCCTCTGATATCCAGTTTGAATTTTCTTTGTAGGATATACTATTTGACCATATCTTAAATAATAATAATAATAAATTTATTGTCAAAAAACAGTTCAAACTGCGTATGACCACGCGGAGGACAATAAACTAATTTACTCTCCGGAAGCAAGCAAGGGACCATCCCATCAATTCCGATCAAGGACCCTAAGGCAGAGGCGGATTCAATTTTTTTTTGCATAAGTTCCTAGATAAGATAAAAAGTTAGCTGCGAGTTATAATACATATATAAAGTCAATATGTTTGTAATTTAACGCAAATATGTTTGTAAATTTACATGTACAAGTTATTATCGCACTATAGATTATTCTGAGTATAGTGTTTAAAAATCATAAGAGTTGAAAAAACACTAAATTCACGATTTATTGTTACAATGAACACGCCCCTAGACAAAGTCTAGAGAACCTGTATAAGAAATCCGCCTCTACCCGAAGGAAAAAGGGAGAAAAACCCGGGTCAGGATGGGGCTACAGAATTAATGTACACAACCGTGCTGAAGTTGAGTACACATAAAACTAAATTAATATGAACAATACGGCAACACAATCATGCAAGAAAATAGTTTTTGAAATTGTTATAAGTTATTTAAAAAGTGCTACAGCAATGGCATGATAAAAGTACAAGACGGATTTCACTTTTATTAAAATCAATAAATTCTTGTACAGTGTAGAAGCACTGGTGCAGGAGGTAGTTTTTAACCGCGGATTTCAAGAGATTCAATTTCATAATGTCTTTTATATTCTTGGGCAGGGAATTATATAGAACGATTCCCGAATGATACGGTCCTTTTTGGCAAAGAGTGCTTAACACTCTAGGGCGATGAATATTATTACTATTGCGAGTATTGTGTTCGTGAACGAGACTGTTTCGCATGAAGCAAGGGTGGCACTTCAGTAATTCGGTATTAACAAGCACGACCGTTTCATAAATATAAATGCAGGGATATTTAATTCCTTGAATAAAGGTTTATAAGAGTTTCGGGGGTGAGATTTACAAATTATCCGAACTATCCTCTTCTGAATTCTGAAAGTTTGAATACTCTGACCGGAATTACCCCAGAAGGTAATGCCGTAACGTAAATGGGAGTAAACGTTTGCAAAATATACGCAACGGGTATATACGTGGACTAACTGCGTTAACTAAGTTTCGGAATGCGTAACACAATTTGCTTAATTGAGAATTAAGATTGTCAACGTGACAATTCCATTTGAGGTTGTCTTGAATATGGAGACCTAAGAATTTTGTATTCGTAACAGTTTTTTATTGTGTTATGTTTAAAGAAACAGAAACCTGGGGTAAGGATTTTGTGATACTATTGTGAAATGACATAGATGTTTTGTCAGTGTTTACAATAAGACGATTTGCATGGAACCAAGTCGAAAGGTTAGTCAAAACATTTTGAGCATTGGCGTGTTTACATCGAGGACCAGTACCTAGTAATTTCCTCACATTTTGATGGAATTTGATTTTCATCACAGAAATTATTTTTAAGTGACCTGTAGAATTTTCTTTCATCACTTTGAAACTGCTGGTTCTCTCTTTTCCTTCTACTACATCTTGTATACCTATTTAATCTCCATTTATATGCAGCAATTTTTTGTTTAAGTGTGACAATACCTATACCTGTTTGATTAGGTTTATCGTGAGTACTATGCATCTTGTATTTATTTTCAATAGATTCAGCTTGTCTCTTCAGTTTCTTACTAGGATTCCCCTTTTGGTACTGTAACATTCGTACGAATTCTGCTCTTAATTTCTCGATCTGTCTCTTTATTTGTTGGCGCCATTTGGGTACTTTTTCTTCTCTATTTTTGGTGATGTTTCTTTCTTTTATCTTTGCCCCATTAAGCTGTACTGCTGTAACTGCAGCACAGTAAACTAGAGTATGAAGGTCCTCAAAGGTTTTGACGTCATCTAAATGCTGGGGTATCATTTAATACCTGAACTATACTTGCTAATTTTAAGGATGTTCCTCGTTTTGGTAAGTAAGGTCTTTTTGTTGGGTCCATACCCTTGTATTCAACCAGAGCTTTATTAAACATACTATTGACTTGATCACTTATCACATTCTTAAATTGTTCTTTATAGTTATCATGTATTACAAGGTTTTCATTTTCATGAATGGATTCAATTTGTAGTTGTGAAACTGCTGGTACGTCTGGTCTTCTATCTGATTCATGTAAATATCTCCTGCCAATTCCGTTGTAATGTCTGTCATAATTTTGTTCAAGACTTGGGGATCAATAAAAGATAGATATCAACAAGTAGAAATATCCTATACTAAAAATAAAATACTTGAGCGTTGTCTTTCAGAAACAAAGCCACTTACTTGCGGAGTACCCCAAGGATCAATTCTCGGCCCTATACTCTTTTTATTGTATGTGAACGACATGTCATCATCCACATCAGATTGCAAAATGGTTCTTTTTGCTGATGACACTAATTTACTATGTAAACACGCCAATGCTCAAAAAGTTTTGTCTAACCTTTCGACTTGGTTCCATGCAAATCGTCTCATTGTAAACACTGACAAAACAGTGTCTATGTCATTTCACAATAGTATCACAAAATCTTTACCCCAGGTTTCTCTTTCTTTAAACGGAACACAATTAAAAACTGTTACAAATACAAAATTCTTAGGTCTCCATATTCAAGACAACCTCAAATGGAATTGTCACATTGACAATCTTAATTCCCAATTAAGCAAATTGTGTTACGCATTCCGAATCTTAGTTAACGCAGTTAGTCCACGTATTTCCCGTTGCGTATATTTTGCAAACGTTTACTCCCATTTACGTTACGGCATTACCTTCTGGGGTAATTCCGGTCAGAGTATTCAAACTTTCAGAATTCAGAAGAGGATAGTTCGGATAATTTGTAAATCTCACCCCCGAAACTCTTGTAAACCTTTATTCAAGGAATTAAATATCTTAACACTTCCCTGCATTTATATTTATGAAACGGTCGTGTTTGTTAAGACCGAATTACTGAAGTGCCACCCTTGCTTTATACGAAACAGTCTCGTTCACGAACACTATACACGCAATAGTAGTAATATTCATCGCCCTAGAGTGTCAACCACTCTTTGCCAAAAGGGACCATACCATTCGGGAATCGTTCTATATAATTCCCTGCCCAAGAATATAAAAGACATTATGAAATTGAATCTCTTGAAATCCGCGGTTAAAAACTATCTCCTGCACCAGTGCTTCTACACTGTACAAGAATTTATTGATTTTAATAAAAGTGAAATCCGTCTTGTACTTTATCATGCCATTGCTGTAGCACTTTTTAAATAACTTATAACAATTTCAAAAACTATTTTCTTGCATGATTGTGTTGCCGTATGGCTCATATTAATTTAGTTTTATGTGTACTCAACTTTGGCACGGTTGTGTACATAAATTCTGTAGCCCCATCCTGGCCCGGGTTTTTCTCCGTTTTTCCTTCGGGTAGAGGCGGATTTATTATACAGGTTCTCTAGGCTTTGTCTAGGGGCGGGTCTATTGTAACAATAAATCGTGAATTTAGTGTTATTTCAATTCTTTTGATTTTTAAGCCCTATGCTCAGAATAATCTACAGTTCGATAATAACTTACATGTAATTTTTTGCTTAAAATTACAAACATATTGACATTCTATTAGTATTATAACTCGCAGCTAACTTTTTATCTTATCTAGGAATTTTTGCTGAATTTTTTGAATCCGCCTCTGCCTTAGGGCCCTTGATCGGAATTGATGGGATGGTCCCTTGCTTGCTTCCGGAGAGTAAATTAGTTTTTTTTCCTCCACGTGGTCATACGCAGTTTGTACTGTTTTTTGACAATAAATTTATTTATTTATTTATTTATAATTAAGTTATTTCTAATTATAGCTCTTCAATGATCAGATATCCTCAGGACTGTGACTTCAAAATTGGGATACTGCTTTTTAAACTCTTCGCATAATTGATCTCTATAGCCTGTCATATCTATTTCTAATTTAGTAATTTTATAATAAGTTCGCATGATGAAAGTATTTACTTCAATTCTCCATTTCATACGAACTCGTTTTCAGCCCTCTTGAGTGGTCTCAGGCAATAATGAATTGCTCCCCTGAGAAGCACTTGTAGCAGTTTTTGTAGGTGGAGAATGGTTAGATTCTATTGTACAGACGGTAGCTTCTTGAATGACCGGGTTCCGTTTGTTCTTTCCCCGGCCACTGGCGGCTTACTCACTGTCACGCTTATCGCCAGCTCTAGACGTGCCCTGGCGCTTCCCAGGCAGTGACTCTTTTCCGAGGCATTTCTTCTTTCTCACCATCGATGATGGGTTGCCTTTTTACCTTACGGCGGCTTTTTACCCGACGAGAGAGGGATTGAGGAAGGTTAAGGCAAGGAAATTTCCCCGGATTGGTGACAGGAGCCTCCAAGCTACTCGATCCACTCATTGACTCCCGTGGGTAAGGGAAGGAAAAATATAAGGGTGAAAGAACGAAAGGAAATACTCAGGGACAAGGACAACGGTCAGTTGCTCCGACTAGTCGCCCCTTACGACAAGGGGAGATACCGTGGTGCTATTCTCCAGGTGGCCCCGACACCACACGGGTTTTATTATTATTATTATTATTATTATTATTTCTTTATTTCAATCTCAGCCTCTTGTGGCTGGAATTTACCTGCTCCCGGGTGAATTACCAAGAGAGCTAGGGTCTGTGGTGCTTCTATTGTAGTTGTAGGAAGTTTCTTACAATTTTACATGTGTTCAGAACAACAGATTTCTGCATTATACTGAAATTTTGTCCAAATTTTTCTGGAGAAATTTGTGAATCAGTCCTGTACTGGAAATGACAATGGTTATTATTATTATTATCATCATCATCTAAATCCGAATTGGTGATGTGGGATTGTCCCTACGGAGGATAAATAAGTATTCAGTAACAAGAGTAAACATTTTTCAAATATTTTGCTTGTAGAAAGCATTGCGAAATTGAAAAACCTGATAGGATTTGTTGCTGCTACTGTGGAGATTCTAGAAGAACCGAGGCGAAGCGTGGTACTGTTGTAGCACTTCGAGGGCCGTTGAAATAGCACCCGGAAGCGACACGTTGGTCTCCATGTTCGCCGAAATCGAGCTCGGGGTGGCCGTGAGGCCAGTCCCGTTTTTCTGCTTGACGCTAGTTGTAGCCCCTTCTTTTGCAAAAACAATATTTACGCGGTACAAAAGTCGGCTCACAAAACGCAAATTACATTTACAGGCTTTGCCGCACTGATAAGATCGGTCATACTGATAAGAGACACTGAGGATAGATAAGCACGCGCACTGTTCGTGTAGAGAGCAACGGAGCGATGAGCACTCCACGATGGCTAGTGAGAGAATCAAATACAGAGTTGATAAAAGAGAGAGAAAAATTGTGGCAAGTTTGATCTCCACCTCGGTGAAGGAAAACTTGGAAAGTAATGAACACGATAGAATTGAAAATAAGACCTATCAAATGAAAATTATGAAGCTAGTGAGTTTAACAAAATGTATACGTCCTATGATAACAGTGGTATTAACTCCGAAGAAATAAATGACTTCAGAGAAGAAAATTTAGTTTTGAAAAAAAAAACATGAAAAAACATTTATAGATTTAGAAACTGTTAAGCCTGAAAACAGAGTACTCAAAGACAAATTATAAAAATTTCAGTGTCTCTTTTTTTTCTTTTCGAAGTGTCAAAAAATTTACGACAAGGCAACAGACGGCGGGAGAGATACCCAATAGTTAGAATTACAAAATACGAGACGTTTCATTAAGAGGTCTAATTCATTGACATGGATGTAGTCTCCAATACAACTCAGGGCGCAGCGCTCGGATCTTTCACCGGCGACACCACAGTGGGCTAGAGTGAGAAGGAATATATGCGCGTAATCCCTATCATGTCTGTATTTACCGTGGTCCCGGCACTAGCTGTGCTCGAGAACGTGCACTCTACATTTTTTCACTTAAAACTTCTTAAATATTTTATTTTCTTGAGTTTTTGTGATTCGATTGATGTGTTTAGTTGCTTACTTATTTGTAGAATCAGAATTGAGAATTGTTTGTTTCGTGAGTTTTAACTGAAAAATACACATCAGTTTCCGAAAGTTTTTCAAGCTTAACAGTCCTCATAATTAATAATTGAATTTCCAAAGAGAACTAACACCATTCTCAACTATTCAAGTTTCCTGTCGCAATAACTACATAGAATTATTCCTACAGTTTACAATTAGTTTTAATTGTATATCAAAGTAATACTATATCAGTAACTGACGGATTAATTCATCTGCAGTTGTCGGTTTAAATAATAATTTTTGTCATTTTAGTATCCGGTTTATTTGTTTAATTAACAATTCATTTTTGACTTCCGTAGTAATAATTTTTTTATTATACTGATATGTCCTTCACTCAGCGTTAAATGTCAGTTTTTGATTTTTCTCATCTGCTTTTCTCAAGTTAATAATAATAAAAAATTTATTCTAAAAGAAACAGTACAAACTGCGTATGACCACATGAAGGACAATAAACTAATTTACTCTCCGGAAGAAAGCAAGGGACCATCCCATCAGTTCCGATCAAGGACCCTAAGGCAGAGGCGGATTCAAAAAATTCAGCAAAAATTCCTAGATAAGATGAAAAGTTAGCTACGAGTTATAATACTAATAGAATGTCAATATGTTTGTAACTTAACGCAAAAAATTTACATGTACAAATTATTATCGAACTATCGATTATTCTGAATATCGTGTTTAAAAATCATAAGAGTTGAAAAAACACTAAATTCACGATGTATTGTTACAATGAACACGCCCCTAGACAAAGTCTAGAGAACCTGTATAAGAAATCCGCCTCTACCCGAAAAAAAACGGAAAAACCCTGGCCAGGATGGGGTTACAGAATTAATGTACACAACCATGCTGAAGTTGAGTACACATAAAACTAAATTATTATGAGTCACAAGACAACACAATCATTCAAGAAAATAGTTTTTAAATTGTTATAAGTTATTTAAAAAGTGCTACAGCAATGGCGTGATAAAGTACAAGATGGATTTCACTTTTATTAAAATCAATAAATTCTTTTACAGTGTAGAAGCACTGTTGCAGGAGGTAGTTTTTAACCGCGGATTTGAAGATATGTAATTTCATAATGTCTTTTATACTCTTGGGCAGGGAATATATAGAACGATATCCGAATGATACGGTCCTTTTTGGCAAAGAGTGGTTGACACTCTAGGGCGATGAATATTATTACTATTGCGAGTATTGTGCTCGTGAACGAGACTTTCGCATGAAGCAAGGGTGGCACTTCAGTAATTCGGTATTAACAAGCACGACCGTTTCATAAATATAAATGTAGGGATATTTAATTCCTTGAATAAAGGTTTATAAGAGTTTCGGGGGTGAGATTTACAAATTATCCGAACTATCCCCTTCTGAATTCTGAAATTTTGAATACTCTGACCGGAATTGCCCCAGAAGGTAATGCCGTAACGTAAATGGGAGTAAACGTTTGCAAAATATACGCAACGGGAAATACGTGGACTAACTGCGTTAACTAAGATTCGGAATGCGTAACACAATTTGCTTAATTGGGAATTACGATTGTCAACGTGACAATTCCATTTGAGATTGTCTTGAATATGGAGACCTAAGAGTGTTTACAATGAGACGATTTGCATGAAACCAAGTCGAAAGGTTACACAAAACGTTTTGTGCGTTGGCATGTTTATATAGTAAATTAGTGTCGTCAGCAAAAAGAACCATTTTGCAAACTGATGAGGATGATGACATGTCGTTCACGTACAATAAAAAGAGTATAGGACCGAGAATTGAACCTTGGGGTACTCCGCAAGTAAGTGGCTTTGTTTCTGAAAGATAACGCTCAAGCATTTTATTTTTAGTATAGGAGATTTGGACCAGTTGATATCTATTTTTTAAATAAGAAGTTAGCCATTGATGTGGAAGTTCACAAATGCCGAAAGTTTGCAATTTGGAAAGGAGAATTCCGTGATCGATGACATCGAATGCTTTGGATAAGTCAAGAAAAGCACCCTGAGGCTATTCTCCACGGTCAAGAGATTTGGTAACATCGTTTAAGAAGGAAAATATGGCGCTTGTAGTGGAAAAGGATTTCGAAAAACCGTTTTGATCGTCAGAGAGAATGTTATTGTTTGATAAATAATCTAGAAGACGCTTATAGAACAATTTTTCTAGAATTTTTGAGAATGTGGGTAGTAGAGATATTGGTCGGTAATTTCCAATATTAAGTTTGTTTCCTTTCTTGTGTAAAGATTTCACCTTATCTCTCTTAAATATGTTGGGAAACACCCCTTCCGATAAGAAAGTCGGGTATATCATCTATGCCTGTTGAAAATTTGTTTTTTAATGAGCTGATGATTCTCATGACTTCACTGGCGTTAGTTTCGGAAGTGAACATAGAATTGGGTACGTGGGTGGATATAATTGGAGGACAATCATTTGGATATTTTGAGTTCGTTATATTATCTACTTCTGAGAAATAAGAATTAAACAAATTTGCGATGTCCTGAGGATTTGATACGATTATGCCATTGTTTAGAAGAGAAACATTTTCTTAGCGATTTTCAGAAGTTGATGTGTAATTTTTAACAATATTCCACATGGCTTTCACCCGGTTGTTCGATTATAGTACCTGCCTGTCGTTTTCCATAACTTTAGCTGCATAGACTACTTTTCGAAGAGTAGTCTTCTATTTACGACAATAATCATGGAATTCGGGAGGTTGGTTACACAGTTTTGAAAGATAATATAAACGGCGTTGGTTTTTTGAAGAAATTGTTATACCTTGGGTTTTATGGGAAAGCTAGAGTTGTAATGTTTGAAGAATATTGAGATAAATACATTGAATTTGTCGTTGGTGTTTTGGCAATTGTAAACCTCTTTCCATATTTTTTCACGTAAATAATTTATAAATATGGATTGATTTGTGTCATTAAATTCTCTTGAAAACTTGTAAAGGATTTTAAGTGGTTTTGGTTCATTATTAATAGTCAATACTTGAGAAAGGTGATCGCTGTATCCGGCGATAAACACTTCAGGGAGATACAAGAATTGTGGGGTCAGTTCCAAGCAATAATGAGTATATTTATTCAAAGATCAATGCTGAAGAAGTTCCTGATTATGTGGCAAATGTTAAGCACGACAGACTGCTGGATAAGGTATACGGTTTCCTTCTTCATCCCTAGGGCTACGAGGTTTTTACGTAGGTTCTTGTGTATGAGCTTTGTGCTAGAAGCGACTAAGGGTAGAAAATGTATTTTGTTTACCTTGTACTGGTTCTTATTGCTTAATGCCAGATCGGCATATTTTGTTTGTTTCACCGCGTAGGTTTTCTGCATAGGTTTGGGCAAGTGGGACAGCAATGTCGACAATGACGGCTGTGTTTTTTGTTTTATCTATGATTGTTATGTCTGGTCTGTTGTGTTTCAAGGTGTTGCATGTTAGAATAGATCGGTCATAGTACAATTTCTCTTTAATATTCTCCAGCACCGGTTCCGGTCAATATTTATAGTTCGGTGTGCGTTCTGAAATTAGTCGACAGTTGTGGGCTATTTCTTGGTGTACTATGTTGAAAACTTCATTGTGACGATGTAAATAGTCATTCTGTGTCAGTGTGGTGCAGCCAGATGTGATGTGATCAATGCTCTCTGTTGCACTTGCGACGTAAGTCTGTCGTGAGAGTAGAGTCTTTACTAATATACCTTCTGTAGTTCCGAGTCGCAATAACCTCCTCCTGAATTGCACACATCAGTCCTACAATTTCGCTGTGTAGGTCTCCAAAAAACCATCGACTTGATGCATCGAGGTTAACACTTGGATCATGGATAGCGTTGCATTTTCCTATGAAAGCGTTTTTCTACTTATTGTCTCTCTCTGGAGCAATAGTATTCAAAACCACTGCTAGTTTCACGGGTGCGTATTTGTGATCAGCTTCAATGATGGCTGCATGAAGCTGGGACTGTTGTCTTTTTCGAGAAAATATTGACGATGGGACCTTATTTGCCTGCCGCAAAGGTCGGAAATGTTAATAAGACCTCTACCTCCCAGGCGTAAGCGTAGTCATACGCTCAACGCAAGACTTTGGGTGGTGCATCTTGTACTTTGTCTTTGTGGTCCTAATGAGATGTAAATTGTTGACATAGTTAGGGAACCAATGGATGATGCAAAAACTGTAGGTAAGGATAGCAATAACATAAGAGTTAATAGCTTTAATTATATTTCTGACATTTAAGTGGTATTCTGGTCTTTTAGAAGGAGATGGAACCTGTTTTAAATTCACTTTGGAATTTATGTTTCATCTGTTGTTGAGAAGTGTCTAAAGATTAAAGCGTTTATAAGTAGTTGTAGAGATCTTCTTCCTTCATGTCCTGAATAGGTGTTATGGAATGGGTGCTCGTTTTGATTTTACCGCTTTAGATGTGCAATTTTCAACATTTTTCAAAACCAAATTCCATACCTATGCCAGGTGAGAACTGTTCTGTTGTGCTAATTAATTGTTCAAGATGTTAGAGTATGTGGCATAGACGTTTAAGTCATCCATGTATAAAAGGTGACTCAGTTTTCTGTATTCAGATTGGGAATTCGAGAGCAGTGATATTAAAAAGATTTCTCAGCGGGTTAATAGCCCACCAAAATATTAGCCCAGCATAGGGTGCTGAAGCAATCTCCTTGAAAAATTCCCCTCTTTATGGACATTGGATTTGTCTCTGTGACTGAATTCCTTTTAGTTAGTTTTACGGTTGTATTCCAAAGTTGGGATGTATATTTGAAGAAATTTATACAATCAGGATTAATCTTGTATATTTCTAAGAGGTGAATCAGCCAGAATTGTGGTACAGTGTCGAAGACCCTCTTGTGATCTATGGAAGCTGCGTGGAGATTTCGTAAGTTTTTTCTGGTTTGTTGTAAGACTACTGCATTTACATTAAATTGCTCATTGGAGCCCCTTGATTTTTTGATACAGCCTCTTTGTTCTTCGGCTATTATATTATGTTCCAATAGATGTCCATAAATGAGTCTGTTAATACAAGCAATAAATAATTTGAAAATTGTTGGAAGGCTGGTTGTTGGTCGAAATTAAATGGATCATTTGACATTGGGCCGTCAGGTATGAGGAAGGTACTGCCTTTTGTGAAGAATGGTTGTGTGACCTCCGGATGATAGATGCACTCAGTGAGCTAGTGGAGCATGTCATTTTATGAATCTCTTGAACCAGAAATTATTTATTTGATTAGCTCCGGGGGATGTACATTTCTGGGTGGCAGTGAGAACTTTTTTGAAACTATGTATTGTTATAGCAGTAAATGGCATTGGAGAGGTTAGGTGATATTTGTCCTCCTCCTGCTTGATTCACTATGCATCCTTATTGTGACATTTGTCTTGTGACCATATAGTACACCAGAAAGATTCAATTTCTTCTGAGCTCAGGGATGTCATGTTACTGTTCTCTTGTTTTGCATTTAGGGATCGGTAGAACTTTTTTTCAATTTTTCTGAACATGGGGTTTTGGACTTTCCTCTCTCTTGCTGGTAAATACGAGTAAATCTCGTATTTCCGTCCGCGTGTGCGAAGTACGCTTATTCTTTGTTTGGGTGTGTCTAAGGTACTGTCGAAAGTATATTGGTTGACTTCCTACTTGGAGAGAATGATATTTCTCTCACAAATACGCTTACTTTTTGGTATTGACTGGGAAAAGTGTTTCCTTGTACTACTCAGGTACGTCTCCCAACATATTTCCTAATGTCATCAATTCACTCTTCAAAGTCATGGAGGCATAGTCTGCTATTTATTGTTCTTGTGAGGGGGTTGAGAACTTTTGTAATTTGATATTACCTGTAATTTTTGTGGGTCAAATTTTCCAAGAATTGTTCATGTATGGCACCAGGAAGAAATATATGCATAACGAGCCTTAACACGTAGGTACGTGTAAAACCGGTAATTAAGTGCACACTGAATAGTGTGCCGCCTGGTTCACTTATCTCCTGTCTGTGGACGTGTTTCAGGTCGTCCGGGATTTAGGCCTGGGTGGAAGTGGAATAGTTGCGGAAGGCAAACGGGTGGTGCAGGGGTTAACACCCCTGCGATCAAAGCAGGTCTCCCAGGTTCGATTCCCGGCTCGTCGCCATTTTCTCATGACCGAAAGTTATCATATATCTTCTCCACGTGTAGGGCACACGGAAGAAATATATAAATCGTTGCAGTATTTATAGCTGCACATTTTATACCGTCATGAAAATCTTCTAAGCATTAATGGTTGATTAGTTGGTTTGGTAGTATTTCCTTATCAATAAGTTCAATTATCAAGTTTGCTGTTTTGGACGATTCAGTTTTAAGGATTTCTGGTCTGACAGTTGGATCAATGAGAGAATACAACGTTAGACAGGTTTTCAAAGTGTCATCTAATAGCTGAAAGTCAATTGGAGGATCTTCATTATTATACAGGAGGTTGTGGTCATATGTACTCATCACATTCTCAGCGGGTGGACTGAAACTAATGTTTACTGAGTCTTCAGCTGGTGTGATCTGATCATCTTCATTTATTATTATTATTATTATTATTATTATTTTGTAGTTGAATTTTGTTTTCTCAGCAAACGCTGATTGATAAAATGGCATGGGTCTAGAGACCAAGTGTCCATTTCTCATTCTATTTTCTAGAGATAAAAACTTTCTAACTATATGGGATATTGGAATAATGATGGCTTTTTGCAGAGATATGTAAATGTTTTTGGGTAAATTTAATGTTTTTAAACTGGAATAAATAGTTTTTAGAATTACTCCTGCTGCAGAGATAACTATTGCGACAACATGGACTTGTTTCATCTTCCAGATTCTATGAACTTCCTGAGACAGACGGATGTATTTTGAAATTTTATCAGCTATTGTCTCTTGTAGGTTTTTAGCGTTTGGCACTGCAATGTCTATGACGAATGTGGTCTTACTACTTTGGTCAATGAAAGTTATATCTGGACGGTTGTGGTGGATGGATTCGTCAGTGAGGATGGTTCGATCAAAATATAATTTATGCGTATTGTATTCTAACACTGTCTCTGGTTGATACTTGTAATATGAGTTTGTATTTATCTGCAATTTTTTGATGAATGATTTTTGTCTCCAAGTTGTGCCTGTGCAAGTAATCCGTCTGTGCAAAAAGTTTGCATCCTGCAGTGATGTGTTGGATGGTTTTCTCTATCAGATAGAATTGGCGGAATTTGCTGTCCCTTACAGTGGGGTCATTTGGCATATATCTCCTGTAATTAATGGTGTTGATAATTTGGTCTTCAATTCCTAAAAGAAACCTTTCTGTCTCGGCAAACAGATCGCTTTTTACTAGCCACATATTAGATGCTTCGTGGTCCACCTCTGGTTGGTGTAGGTCCTTGTAATGTCTTCCATGCGGCTGTTTCTCCTTCCAGGTATTTACCATTTCCCTCTGATGTTCTGGTGCACTGTGCAAACCCACGTCCGACACTGCCAACCTCAAAGGGGTGTACGGATTTTTGCTTTCTACTACTTATTGATGTAAAGGCGACTGATGTCTTTTACGATGAATTCTCGCAGGGAATGAATTTGTGGACTACGTAGTCTTGATAAATCTATCAGGCCTCTGTCTCCCATTTATCGATGTAAACACAATATTTCAATGAAGGATTTGGGGTGGTGAGCTGTATTTAGTGTCATTAATACTCTGGTCTTTCTTTGAATATCCTCTATATCTGTCTTTGACGACGATATGATTCCAAAGGAATATACTAGTACAGGTATTGCTAAGGTGTTAGTAGCTTTGATCATGGTCTTCGATTGTACTATCTTCTTAATCCTCTTGAGATTCTCCTCCAGCAGATAATGTTTGATAGTAGAGTGCTTTATCATTCGATAAATCTTAGATATTTGTAGGTATCATTTTCATTTGATGATGTTATGGCAAAATCCTTTTCTATTTTGTTAGTTTCAGCATCTACTTTTTCTTTGTTTATGGTGGAGTTTTACATTTATCGAGACCTAAAGTCATTTCAATATCAGCAGAGACGTCAGCTGTAATTTTAAGAAGTTGATTAAGCTGTGTTTCATTGGAAGCATACAATTTTGTCATCCATACAGAAAAGATGAAATAGAATATGGTTTGGGCGACCAGATTTTATTTGAAATCCATAACGTGTTTCACTGAGCTGTCTCGATAGAGGATTCATGGCGTGGCAAAATAGCAGTGAATCTCCCTGGAAGATGCCTCTTTTTATTGGGATCTCTCCAGTACGTATTATCTTCTGTTTTGTATATAGGTTCAAAGTTGTTCGCCCTTTATAGATGCAGGAATCCAAACACGATACGATGAGTGGGCTGATCTTATAAATTTTAAGGATTTGAATTAACCAGGAATAAGGAATGCTGTCAAATTCCTTCTGATGATGTATGCCATGTGGATGTTCCTTCCGCTCTTACAAGTTTAACTATTACAACATTGTCTATTATCATCATTTCTTTGCATCCCATGTGGTTTCTGCGGCATCCTTTTTGCTCTTCAGTAAGAATTTTGATTTGATCCATATATACGTATATTCTATTGGTAAGACTATGTACATATTCCTTCCGTGTACCCTGCACGTGGAGAAGATATGTGACAACTTTCGTTAAGGTGACAATGGCGATGAGTCGGGAAATGGTGTACAATTGTGGAAGTCGAATGGGTGGTGTAGTGGTTATCACCCCTGCGATCATAGCAGATGTCCTGGGTTCGATTCCCGGCTCATCGCCATTTTCACTTGACCGAAAGATGTCACTAATGGTAAGACATTTTGTTAGTACTTTTTACAAAGTTGGGAAGCAAGTAACATATCTATATTTCTGTTTTTTTTGTATCTTTTCCTTCACTTTTGAGAAATGTGTTTCCTTAAGTTAAAAATATTGGCATTTCTTCGGGATGTTTTATCATTTGAGTAAGGCAAGTTGCAAGATATTGATGCATGGATGGATGTAAGGATTTTTATGAAGAAATTGTGAAAGTTATCTTTACCAGGCATCTTCCGGTTGTGTAAACGCTGTATCGTTTTTTTAATTTCTTTTTCAGAAATATCTGCGAAGTCCAAATCTTGTCGTAATCCATACTTTATCTCTCTTTACTGATCCATCCAGCGTCGAAAATGTGAATACCGGTGTCACCTCAAATTCGTGACCAATAATATTCGATACTTTCTTCGTCTGGAAACTCTGATACTTGGTCTTTAACTGACAAAAGATGTTGTAGAACAGTTTTTCGTTTCTGGGTAAGATCTTATTTTGTTCCCAACGTTTCTTTGATTCAAGATACCTTTTTAACCTTATAGATTTTGCAGCTAGCTTCTGTTTGACCTTGTTCAGTATTTCTGAAATTTCCCGTTTTCATTTCAATGAGAAGTATGTATTATATATTTTCTACAGATCTTCCTGACGTACTTCACTAGTTTTTTCTGAACGATTATATCCTACATATTATATTAGTCTGCTTATTTTGACTCTTAACTCATCCACAGAATTTTCCAATCTTTCCAAGCTAGTTTCTTTATGATCTGTTGTTTTGCATTGTCTTTAATCTCTGATTTTTATCCCGAGTCATTGTGTGATGGAGTACGCACTAATATACATTAAAGAACGCAATTGTTCAAGATTCAGCTGATCATTTAAGAATTCAGGGAGACCTTTCGTGTTCATTAAGTGCATAGCACTGAAAATCTTCTTTGATGTGGTAGCAAGTGCCGCGACATAGGGTCTAGACCATTAAAATTGCTCAAAGTTGGCATAAAAATTATGCGTAAGTTCTCCTCTCTTGTTAAGGACTCTTCATTTATTCCCACTGAGTCTGTAGCTCCTAGCTCGTGATCTGAGCTTTCATAGTCATTGATTTGCTGTTCTTCTCTAACACTATTTTCATCTGGTTCTGTGACCTCAGAGTAACCATCTCTGAAGTACTCTGCAACCTTTTCCTTTATTATTTGAGGAGATTATATAAGACTGGATTCGAGAGAAGATTGTTTTGGACAATTACATGGCGTTGGTTTTGGACAATTATACGCTGTTCTGATACAGTTAAATATGGATATGATTTTATGAACTGTTGATGTAGATTGCTTCTCTAGTTAGTGAGGTCTGTCTTTAGTTTGGTAACTTTGTGATAGGCATGCATGACACACATATTCATCTCTTCGGTCCATTTCTAGCGTTGCCTCTGTCTTCCTGCTTTCATGGTCTCGGGAACACATTCCTGAGAAACCCTTGCTGCAGGTGCAGCTGAAGATTTTGGTTGGCTGCTAAAAGTATCGGCATAGCATTTTTCGGGTAACCCGTACGGAGTCCGCCTGCTCATCTCCTGCCCATCTGTGGCTCGTACTGTCACCTCCAGCACTTGCACCAGAGGTGTCCTGGTGCTCCCCATGCAGCGAAAGATCGTAACATTTATTTTTAGTTCTCATCGCGTTCCCACGAACAGCAAGGGAATGCAAAATCCATTCCCTTAGAGCCCCGCATACGTAAGGCTTCTTGAAAGCAGGAGTCAACTGCAAGCCTAATCTTGCAGTTCACCATTAGAGACATCTTATCCTCCGCTCTGTATGGTTGTTCCACTTTCAGATTGGAGATTTTTATTCAAGATTTGCTCCTCTGGATTCGCCATGTTCTGCGTTATCATGGTCACTTCGTGTAGGATGTGGCTCTTCACCACGCATGGACGGTCATGGATGCAGCGTCATCAGAGTACAGATCTTGCATGGCTCCTCCGCTAATCCCTGGTGTTGGTAAGGACCAGTGTCAAGTGTACTCCTAAGCAAAGGTACTACCTCTCCCAACCCCATATGATTATTATTTTTATTTATTTCATTAATACATCTCAGCTTCTGCTGCTTATTATTATTATTTTTATTATGAGTGAATGAATGTCTTCCACCCTTGAAGCTGGATTTTTACCACTTGATGAACGGACATTGTCAAGTTCAAACAAGCTCTTCTTCAAGAAATTTTCTCAATTTGTGGCATGTGTCAAAGATTACGGTTTTGTGCATATTTGTCAGTGTCTTGGCTGCTCTTGGTATTTATAAATGTCGTTTTGTGGATTTCTATATAACTCCTGTAGTCAAAATAACTATAGGTCGAATAATAACTTTCTCCACTTACACATTTTCTTGAGATGGACAGTGGAGTCCTTGTATTTGCTAATTTTTAAACTGTAAATTATATCAATATTGTAAGTCAGTGGGATTTGCCATCAATTACACGAACTTCCTTCTTATTTCGGTCTAGAAGCATGATGTCAGGGCAATTTGCTGGTTTGATTATATGTTCTAATTACTTTGTCCCAGTTAAGTTTCCAATTTTTATTTTCAGTGAGAGGTGGGGGATTATATTTGTAGTAGAGAGTGTCTGAAAGGTGTTGGTGAAGAATTTTTGTTACATTGTACTGCTTTATGGTGTAATTTGTGTTTGCAAGAAATCGATACTCAAAAGTTTCTCCTGCGTCCTTGCATTTTCGGAACACATTATTGTTCTTATTCTTATTATTACTATTGATTATATCTCAGTAGAAACAGGAAATATACATCCACCCCATAGATGGGATTGGGTTTTATCGATACACAACGAAAGTTTATACTGGTCTGTACGATGAGTTATTAATTAATTTAAAAAATTTCGCACAATGTGAAAAGTCTGCAAGAGTACAGCTTTTTGTGCGACCTTCATGATATTCTCCTTTATTCCTAAGTCTTCCAAATTCCTCTTAAACCTCCTCGATAAAGTAACTTCGAAAGATATCACTGAAGGGATAATTTCAATGTTGCATAGTTTTCATATATTTTTGATCTCAATTCCTAGGTCCTCGTATTTCCTTACTGTTTCTGAGTTAAATTAAATGTTGTGANATGTATATAATGGTGGCTGTTTTATTTTCCTTGTCAAGGATATCTGGGCGATTATAATCCACTGTTTTATCTGTCAACACAGGTTTATCCAAATAGTGGACGTGTTTCTGATCTTTAAGTACCACAGGTAGTTGGTATTTATAATATGGTGTTACATCCCGTCTTAATAATTCGTAATTCATTCCAAGTTGTTGATGAATTAGCTTCACCACTTGGTATGCCTGCTGAAGTAAGCATTTTTGCGAGAGATGAACTACCAGTCATGACGTGTTAGATAGATTCGCCAGGTCTTCCTCACTTCCTATATGAATCAAAAACATGGAATTTGAGGATATGTTTCTCGTAATTTCTTGTCCCCATAACTCTTTATTTAATGTTCATCATAAACCCCTCTGTTTCAGGGTAAAGAAGTCCATCCTTCATTCATTGCAGGGGCGCAGTCCTATCTATATCAGCAGTTTTCAAGAACTTTGGGAATTTTCCAAGTAGCGCCATTTCTTCCCATTTCCTCTTACCACCTTCTTTCGTATTCACTTGTTCATATAGCAGATTAGTCTTACCCAGGTTAAGTGGTATATATCTGTCATCAGCTTTTGCAATCATTACTATAATTTCTTCATTAGAGAGCATGAACGTGGTCCTTAGATTCTTTTCTCGATTCCTACAAAATTTATGGATATGTAACAACCCATGTCCACCCTTTTTTTGGGCCACGTTCTGCCTAATGATAGAAGAGTTTAGGTGCAGATATATGAACTTAATTACCAATCTCCTTGTCAATCTGTCTAAGTCATTCAGATTCGTGTCTGACGATTTTACTATGTCAAAGGAGTACGTAAGGACAGGTGTGGTTCAGGTAATGATGGTTGTGATAATGTTTGCCTCAGACAATTTAGAAATGAGCGTTTAGTTAGACGCCTCTTGTACTTGTTTGCAAATACATTCCTTAGAGGAGCATAATCAATTTTGCTATTCTGTGGTATTCCAAGGTACTGGTATAGTGCTTTTGGTTTTACTTCCTCTATTCCTTTAATAGGTTCACCAGTTAGTTCCATTTTACCCCATTGTATACTAACAGTGGCACAGTTATCAAGATCAAAACTCATTTGTCTTCACTGAATATTTTCACAATACCCATTGTGAGCGGAGCTTGTCATGGGACTCGGCCAACAGTTTCAAATCGTCCATGAAGAGTAAGTGATTCAAACTTGCTCTATTTTTTCCCGAAATGATTTTATATCCAATATTGCTTCCTTTAAGTAATGTAGAGAGGGGGTTCAAGCCAAAATGAACCACATTGATGAGAAAGAGTCGTCTTGGGAAATAAAACGATTAATATTTATGGAGTTAATGTGAACGTTGCCTACTTGAAGAGTTTTCTCCATGTAGCCATCATTGTTTGTAGCAGATTCACGGGCAGATCTTGTAGATTTCCAGTGCTCTGGTGACCCAGTCATGTGGCACAGAATGAAATGTTTAGAATAGTCAATGTAGCATGTGTGCAAGTTTCTCTTCCGGGATTGTGCCTGCTTCAAGACAACGGCGTCCCTTGTTAATTGGTGTTTTCACCCTATAGCTCCTTAGATGCAACCTTTTTGTTGTACTGTTATCAATCTATTTACTTTACAATGATGGTAGTCCTTATTGTTTATCATAGCAGTAAAAATACATACACACATGTGACGGGTCTGCAGTTCTCGGGCTGAAAAGAGCCTCTTTTCTTATACAGGTGACCTTTTTTGGGTCATCTTTTGTGGCGGTGCAAGCGGAAGCTAGAGAGTCGTGCACAGCGTTAAAGTATTCAAGTCAAAAGTTGAGACACCTGTCGGGGCTGAGGGTTTTTCAGTTGCTGGTTTTCTTCACTACTTTCAGTACATTTTTCGCGGTGAAAGCTTTTACAGTTATTATTTTTATAATTGTTATCGTTTTTATTATCATCATTATTATCATCAATATTATTATTATTAATATATTTATCATCCTTTGTAACACGGCTTAAATGACGTAGAAGCCGGTTGTTTTTCATATTTTCTCCAAAGAGCAACCAGCTCTGTGAAGAGGAATCATGTTGTGGAGTAATTTTACAACACCTTCCTCAATATTATTTGTATTATTTTATTGTTAGTCGATTATCAGCTCAAGGCTGGATAAGATGGGGTACAGGACGTGCCAAGCATTCCCTTCATTGGTTTGATTTAATATTTACACAAACTTCCGGACAGTTTGACATGTTTCTGGGACGACAGATTTTTGCATAGGTAGGGGAAAATGTCGGGGGAGGTTCAATTTTTCTATATTTCTAAAGAGGCCTGTGGGTATAATACCAGTTGCTGAGATAGTTATTGGATTTATATCAACTCTGTCAGTCCACCATATCCTTTCAATTTGGAATACGTGATCACTTTCTCTGCAGCCTTTGTCAGCATACCATCAGTGTTAGGTATGGCTACATCTATTTAGAAAATAACCCGGTCTTTTTTCCTGTGGAACATCAAACTAATATGTTCCACCGTCGTGTCGGTCAATATTGTTTTGTTAAATAGCAGTTTGAACTCTGCTTTTTCCATGACAGGGCTAGGATTATGCTTGAAGTGCGGAATCTTCCCTTCGAGAAGTCCACACCTCAGAGTTAGCTCCTCATTTACCACCTTGGGAAGTTGGTTGTGACGCAAATAATATGTTCCGGCCAGTGCCTCGAATCAACTTACAACATGCTTGATAGTCACTGGCTTCAGAAAGCGTCGGTGACAGCGACCGTCCTCTACTGATCCGTCTTTTCTGATGAGCATTACATATTTTCTTGTACGGATGACTTGATCTTGAATAGCCAACATGAATCATCCCGTTTTAGGGTCATGATCACCCATCTTAAGCCATGCGCTTGACGCTTCTTTGTCAATGTGTGGTAAACAGGGTTTTTGAGGGTGTTTACCGTGGAGTGGCATGTTTCTCCATTCAGTGATGTGGCTTGCCGTCAGATCCTCACGATCGCCTGTCAGTGATTGTTGTTGGGATAAGTTGAGACATATTAGATGGGTGTCGGTTTCACAGATGGCTTGGTGCATGAGAGTCAGATTTACGCTTCAGAAAGTACTGCCTCAGCTGTAAAACCTGCTTATTTTGCAGTATTGTGATGTCGGTAAGCCCAGGTTCTCCCTCAGCTCTCGGAAGCAGTGTTCTATGTACACTCAAATGTACGTGGTGTTTCCTGTTCTGTGTTATTACGCTTGTTATAATCAAACGCTGAAGACTACTTAGTTGTTTAGTAGTCCAGGAAATGATTCCGAAAGAGTAACTGAGTTAAGGTATAGCGTAGGTGTTTATGGTTTTTATGAGATTTTTCCCGTTAAGCTCTGTCCTCATCAACGATATGAGCCTCGTTTTGAACTCGTCCTTGAGTACATTCTTTATTTTTCCATGGTCTACTCGACATGCTTGCTGGAATCCCAGGTACTTGTAGGAATCGCTTTTAAACAGAGGGTCGATCTTTCTTCCATTTATTGTTTCATATCCCCGGAGACCGACTTTCCTTTTCTTTATGTTAAATGTTCGACTTTGGTTCCATCCAAACATCATTAAACATCATTGGAAAACATTTCAGTGAATATGATCAATCCTTTAGCTGTGTATTGGTTGCGGCGCACAGCTTCAAGTCATCCACGTACAGTAAATGGGGCACAGTGAATAAGGTAAGGTTGTCTTTCACACAGAAACCCATAGAAGCTCGTTGGAGAGAGCGTGAAAGAGGATTCAACACAGAACCACAGGGCACTTAAAGAATCTCCCTGAAAAATACCTCTCTTTATGGGAATTCTAATGCTTTGGTCTCCTTTGTCAGACATGAGGATACATGTGTACACCCCATCATTACTTTCTCCAGAAAAGGTTCCAAAATTGGATTGACTTTGTAGATGTTCAAAACCTCAAGTAGTCAAGACTGCGGGACTGAGTCAAAGGCTTTTTGATAATCAATGACGAAGTTTTTTTCTTATAACTCTGCTCGTGGATGATCATGTTCATAATAAGTTCTTTGCACCCTTTCATGCCTCGTCTACATTATTTGTGTTCTTCTAAGGTGGTTTAGAGCAGGAGATATTAACTTAATAATCTTGTGATGCAGGATGACGTGATCGCATATATAGTTTATTATTATTATCATCATTATCATTATTATTATTATCATCATCATTATCGTCATCATCAGTATCTTCATTATTATTTGTACTCGAATTTGTTTCGTTTATTATTTATATAAATAGTTTATATTACGTTACAAAATGTAGATTGTTTGTTAATATAGATGACACAATATTATTGTGCACAAACAGAAATATTTATGTTTGTTAAAATGTCCTAAAAAAGGGGTTTAATAAAATAGTTAAATGATTATAGGGGAATAATTTTTCATTAATTCTTCAAACACGAAGGTGATGTGTTTTTGAAACCACGTATAAAAGCAAATATACAGGACATTGAAATACATAATTTACAATGTGTACATCCAACTCTAACTATGACTGTGAAGAATTGGACTTAGTGAATATATAATTATTCGGAAGTTACTTTACATAACGATTTGAAATTTCGTAAACATGTAAACATGCTATTTGATAAGATTAACAGACTTTTAGGGTGTTTTTATGCGATGAAACCCTATGTACACAAAACAGTATTGAAAAAAACTATGTAAAGCACTTGTAGAATCAGCATTTAAATATGTATTGAAAGTACGGGGAAACACTTGTCAGGTACACATGAGTAAACTGAGTTCAATTCAATGAAAAATACTAAAAATAGCGGGGAGTAAGAAATTTAATATTGAACAATTGATGTACTTTTGTGATTCATTAACTCAAATGGCTTTCAGAGTGTATCTATTTTTAATTTAGTATCGTAATTTTGATACCTACAAAATTGTGCAAAATGTTAAAAGACAAAGATATTATGTTTCACATATTTTAATAATAATAATAATAAGGGTGGCAGAAAACCAACCCCACGTCTGAGACTACAAATTTGCTTTAAGTCTCACGTGTCACCCGGACAGAGAATACGAACACCTGTGTACATAACTGTCTAACGGGGCCATGGTAACCTGGTGAATGGCTAACCCCATACACTAGTGATAGCTGGTTCCCAATATGCGAAGTCAAGCCTCGGACTCATCGGCCAAAGAGACTGCAGCCGATAAGACTAGACAGTCCCACTCTGGTGCTAGTAGCAGCCGTGGATAAGCGGAGCGGATGGAATCACGGCAACCGGGAGAGCGGAAACTCGAAGATACTACCCAAGATCTCCATGCTGCACCAGAGAGGGTTGTTTTTCAGGAAACATAACCTGCAACCACTGCCGCTGGTCTACCGAGAAGGCGTATAAAATGGTCAAATGTCAACAAGGAAGTCATGTGACTGTATTATCTCATTACGAAAATGGAAACTGATATGACTATGTTAAGACCTACACTGTTACGCGAGTTTGTGGATAAATTTCCAGAGCTTGTACCAAGACTAACGAACATAACTTAATTGACAGGAAGAGAGCAATTCTGACGAGAAAACTTCTATCATAACAAGAAATTGAAAGAGTTAAATGTCAGGTGAGATACCATCTACAAGCGGAAGCAGGGTCACATCCATCAGCATTGACAATATTGCCAAGTACTGTTCGGTCTTTAGTAACTGAACCAGAATGCCAATAGACAGAACTACGATCAGAACCCAGAGTTACGACAACATCTAGAGCTGGAAAGTCAAGGAAGACCTGAAAAGTACGCTGACCTGTGTGGAAAAGCAGAAAATAACTTTTATCAGACATTGGAAGAGTGGTATGGGTCAGACCTATGTCTCGGCCAAGAATTCTTAGGATGAACACTTTTGTTAAACTAAGTATAATATCTAACCATCGAAAGTCCAAACTCATATCGGAAGCATTGGCAGAAGTAACTGAACTTGAGCAAGTGCAATTCATTACGTTATGTGCAGCAGTTACTATTGTGAAAGCTGTTGGAAGGAAAGTTGTACCGTACGGAAACAATAAACAAAGGCACGTCCTCTTTGGAAGGAGCACCTACAAAACAATATCAAAAGTTTACAATGCGAGATAGGTCGTCTTACACATTACAAGAGAGGGAACCGTTCAAAAAGACTAGTACAACACATATGGAAGTTTATTCAACCACATTAGATAACTGACTTGGATGATAAGACGCTGATGGAAATTATTGACATACGGGTTCAGAAACTAGCAGTTGGTCGATACAAAGAGAGTCGATACAGAAGGTTGCGTCGATACAAAGAAAACGAGGAAAGGAACACAAAGCCGGTTATTCTCTCGCAATCAGAAGAAGTTATATCGTATACTAGAAGACCCTGCTATAAATGATCAAGATACGGGACTGACAATAGAAGCAGCAACAGACTTCTGGGCTAGTCTGTGGGAAAACCCAATAGAACATGATGCACAAGCGAGTTGGATAGAGGATGAAAAGAAATTGGCTGAAAAAATGGAGGAAATGGAGGGTGAAGACTGAGGGAGTTGCAGCGATTGTAGGAATAACACAAAACTTGAAAACTCCTGAACCTGACTCAGTCCAAAATTTCTGATACAAGAGGCTCGCAGCAACACATGGAGCAATTGCAAAAGCATTTTCAAGATTACTGCACCAATCATCTGAAGCCCCAGGGTGGCTATTTAGGGGTGATACATTTCTGCTCCCTAAAGGTGATAAATCCGCAGATCCATCGAAGTGCATACCTGTTACTTGTTTGTCGACTTTATACAAAAAATATTTGTTAGTTGTTAAAGAGCGTTTTTATAGTCATGTGCAGACTTGTCACATTTTCCGAAAATTTTTAGATGAATTAATAACTCATCATGCAGGTCAGGATGAATTTCCTTTATTATCGATAAAACCCCATCCCAATAACATCTGTGGGGTGGGGGTTTGCTTCCAGTTTCTACTGAGGAAGAACCAATAGTAATAATAATAACAATAAGTCTTCATTATATGGTGCGGCTCGGGCCATCTGGCCTACTCCTCCACCTTACACTCACATACTTACAAAATATATTCAATAATACACAAGGAAGTGTTCAATTAAATTTTACAATTAAAATTAAATAAATAAACAAAAATAAATAAAATTAAAACTGAAAGGTTATAAATAATAAGGTTTGAATTACAATCAATATTACAGATCTTTCTAAATACAAGGCAAAATAGGTGAAAAGTTTGAAAGAATAAAAACTAAATAATACGTTTTAAAAGTAATTTTAAAATGAAATGATGTGATAAAAATTTAGCTAGTCCTATACAAATGTGATCATATTTTCTTACATCATAGATGAAACAAATACACGCATTTTAGGTTCCCTGAATTGTTTCTGCCAATGATTTATTCAGATTATTTTAGACCAAATCAAAATCCGTACGAGGAAACAAGAGCTTTAATTAAAATTTCTTTGGTTTTTACAGGTAGACAGAGGCGGATTTTGGCATAGGCAATATAGCCAATTGCCTAGAGGCGCTAAAACAAAGTAACGGAAAATTATAACACTTGGAAAACAAGTAAATTCTAGCGTACATACGAAATGTGAATTAAATTTATTTATCCATTTACTCAAAATCGCTGCGCACAAACGGAGGGACGGACAGACAGGAAGACGGACACTTTTTCAGAATCACGGATAACCAAAACGGATATTTCCGTCAAAATCTCGCTTTCGAATTTTTGTACGATTACAATACTTATTACATACTGCGTATATGAGAAAGTAAAAAGTTTGTTTCCTAAATATGTGTTGCTTTTATTTAATGTTCTCTAAAAGATGATTTTCAAGATTTTCGTTGTATCAGCAAAGATACCCCACGAATTTTTAAACCATGTTATTAAAAAGGTCTTAACATTATGTAAATATGCTTTTACTACTTTGTGCCTTATAATAATAAACTCGCCTTGCTCGCTGGGGGTTACACCCCCAGACCCCCAAATAGCAGGCTGCGCCCGTGCTAAGGCCCCCAGAGGAAAAAAACCTTATTGCTAGATTAAAATGATTCACCGCGATGTACATTGAACGCGTAGTGCATCCAGTGAAACTTTATCTAAAAGCAGAAAATAAGTTTATGCAGCACCGTATAGTATCAATAAAAATACAGCAAAATGACTGATTTATTGGATGTATTTATTATCATAAATGATTTTCAAATAATAAAATGTATTCCGCAGATCTGTTTTCGTAAACGTTCTAAATTATATTTCTCTAAATTCTTGGTACATGCGTACTTACGTTACCAATATATGTATTAATAAAATAAGTTATGCTTACACGTTGTGTATTGCCACTGCACTAGGTAACATTGGTTTAATTATTATCGATTTATGAAACACGCATAGATGTTTCTTATATTTATCGTAGACACCTTCATTTCTGGGGGCTGGATAACAATGTCCTTTCAAAAACTATCAATGTAAAATTTCGATTCATGCGATGTATTCATTCTGTGTTAATTAGGTACTAAATACTTAAATAACTTAAACACACGTACGAAATGAAAGAATAAATTGATATAAATTATCCATAAACACACAACATAATTTTATTAAATATCGATGTATTATTTCTTGAGTCGTAATGCTAATGGATACCTATATTCAAGGAGTAAACAAATGGGCCACCTGCGAAAGTTTCAAGGAGTAAAGCAACTAACTTATAATGATACCTATAAAAGACAAATGACTGATAAAATTTCTTTTTCACGAGAAAAGTTGAAACATAATATAAAAATTTGTATCTTATGGAGCCTTAAAAATTACACAATTGAAGCATAATATACTCATAGTATTTCGCTAAATGTCTTTGCAATGACGTGAAATGCAAATACAGTTCATTGTTGGACGTTTTGTAAGAGATTTAAAAACTCTGAATTCTATTAGAAAAATTTATAAATACGTATAAAGTAGATCATAAAAATTGTCCTAAAATATAAAATTAACCCAACGTAATTTTACATGGTATAAATTATTGTTTCTTGCCTAAAACGTAATTCCTTTAAAACGTAAACAAACATTTGAAACGAATCAATGAATCGATTCAAATTTTCACGCCTTGCTGTATGGATAAATTAGCTTGTGCATGTCTCATTGAAAATATTTAAACACGATACAATTTATTATGAACTTATGAACTTTTTCTTTTAAAGATCGTAAAACGAATTTCAATCTGAAAACTACAAAAAAATTCAAATATACTTTGACAACGTATATTTGCAACGTAAATAAAATATAATACGTGCCTTAGCAAACATTCACAAAAATGCATGCGACACATTCATGAATAAATGTTATTTCGACGAATACAAATTTCCTGCGATTACGTTTCCAACTTAATTGTTGTTATTCTTCAGATCCTGTTTCAAATGTGTCCACAAATATCCATTTTTCTTATTTTATTCGCATAAAGTCATAAAGTAATTTAACACATATCGTGTTTATTATAAACTGTTTTTAAAATTAAAGCACATAGTACTTTTAACACTTCTATAAAACCTTAAATAACTTTCACTACTTATAATAAAACCTATGCGATAGAATCTGCCGTTCGCCGTCATACTAGTTTTTTTGTTATGGAAGGGGTTTTGGCTTGTATTACATGGCACACTTACATGTTCGTGCTCGTTTGCTTTGCGTAAAATATTAATTCGCCGAAAAATGTACTTAAAGAATATTATTCTCGAATTTTTTTAATTTTATCATTTATTGCTATTCTATAGCTATGTGACAATTCGAATTTCATGTTTCTAATGCTAGTGGGAAATAAACAATTGGTCACCTAATGTTAAAGATGCAAAGAGTAAAACAACTACTAATTTACAATGATACGTATAAACGAGATATGATAGATATTTTTCTTTTTCTCGAAGTGTTTTGAAATATGAACTAAATTTTTTTATTATTAAGTGTCTTAAAAGTTACATAAATAAACAAAAATACACTTACTGTATTTCACGGAGTGTCTTTGCATTGAAGATAAAATACGGTCCATTGTTGGCCGTAATGTGAGTGTTTCAGTAACAGTGTACTTTATTGGAAAAATTTATAAATACAATTCAAGTAGAGCTTAAAACACTGTTGTGAAATATAAAATTAACCAAACATTCTTTAACATGGTGAAAATTATTATTCCATACCTAACATGTTATTCTTCAAGAATGTAAACAAACTTTTGAAAAGAATCAATGAACCGAATCAAATTAAAAATGAAATGTAAATACGATCCGTTGTTGGGCGTATTGTAAGAGATCCCGCAATAGTAAAATGTATTAGAAAAATTAATATATACGTTTCGTGTAGAACATACACAGTACATGTCTTATTGACAAAATAAAAACACGATATAATTTACAATGATAATCGTTTTTGCTATTTTTAAAATCGTAAAACGAATTTCAATATCAATACTACAAAGTTATTTAAAGCGAGTTATATCAAACATGTCTAGGAATATAATATATTCGTTATTAGTATCTCACGTATCAAAAAACACTTTGGCAATGGAAATAATTAACATCTTTGCAATATAAATAAAATACATATACGTACCTGAACAAATCATTCAGAAAAACGCATACGACACATTAATAAATAAATGTTATTTCGACGACTTAACTACGATCACGTTTGACAATGTTATTCTTATTCTTCGTATACCGTTTCAAATATGTTCTAAAAAATCCAAATTTTCTCAATTTATTTTAGCACAAAGACACCAAACAAATAAACACATATAGTTCACAATACTTTTAACACGTCTATAAAACCTTAAATAACTTGCACTATCCTATGATTGAAATCTTAATACGATTCTTCTGCAGTTCGCCGCCATTAGACGTACAATACTTTTGTAAACAAACATTCGAGGTGGCTTTGACAAGTTTGCATGGCACATCCAGAAGCTAATTCCCGTGTGATTTAGGTAATACTAAATCACCGAAAAATGTACTTAAAAATTGATATTGTCAAATTTTCGGAATTTTGACATTCATTACCATTCTCCAGCTACAAGTTTCATGTTTGTACAACTACTACAAGAACTTTATACTTCTGATTATTAGATCAGTGAGTGAATGAGTTACACGAAGGGGCTTATATAAGATGAGATTATGAAAATAAATAATCAAAACTATATAATATAATTATTACTTTCTTTATATATTATATAAATAAAATGTAAATATTTATAATATATGGATACAAAATCTGCTCTCAAAGGGCACTGTATTTACTATTGCCAAGGGGTTCCAAACTTTCAAATCCGCCTCTGCTGGTAGACATATCCTTATTCATTTAAGTGAATGTATAATGCCATAAATTGTTTGGCATACTTTATGAACATGAAATTCCCAGTTTAATTGATCATTCACAATCACTCCAAGATAATTAACACGTTTTTAATGATTACAGAGAAAATACTCTACAATGTTTAATAACTCTACAATGTATTAAACCTAATTTATTTAATTCTGTCCCATCAGAAATAGAATTGGATCCACAGAATAATAGTTGCTAAACAATGTAAAAAAAGAGTAGCTTCAGATACTGTTATAAAATGTTTGTTACCATACATTATATGTGTAATACACAAAGTTAATTGATAACCTCCAGGACTTCATCCCCAATTTGATTTCAATGAAAAAAATCATTTCCATTCGTTGGTACGAGTCTGAGTTGATTCCTGGAAGAGTCGTTGCGTTGTATGTACCTCGTGGATAATTTTTCGGGTAACTTTTAAGGCAGTTGGTGTCTTAAATTAGAGTGTGATTAAGTAAGTTACGTTCGTGCCTGTGATTCTCTCTGTGCTTTCTTGAACTGTTCTGTGGACGAATCCACGCACGGAGTGAGTTCGCTTACTACGATTGATTGGAAAGCACATTGAGTCTACTATGGTTAACTATGGTAAACTATGGTAGTTCCAAATGAAAAGCGCGTAATGACAAAAAGATGGGCTTGTCGGCATTGAGGAAGACGACGCGAGGGGCAGGGGAGAAACTGTCTGGCGACGGCGCAGCACACGATCGACACCACGGTGACGTCATCGTCCAAGGGGGATGAAGACCCCAGCGACACATTCCTGGAGTAAGCTTGCCTTCCTTGTCTGCCCATATTCGTCAACAAGCAATTGATCACTGTACTCTTACATTGTATTAAGTTCTACAAGAATAAAAATTGTGCCAGTAGGGCCTACAAGTAAAACGGACGCGTATGAGCGAGTGTTTAAACGGCCAAATCCGGAGTTTTAACGCGATAACTAAATAGAAAAATGGGTCATGAACTACCGTCAAAATGGTACCTATGAAAAATAAAAACAATAATAAGACTTTTGTAAAAGGACAGTCTCGCAACTGCTTAACCAATTATAATAACAGTGTAAACTTGTTTATTCAAGAGTCGTCATCGATCCATTTGTCATGTGTTTATACTATTTTTTAGCGTAACCTATATTTTGTATCATTTTGGGGAAAGTGTTTAGGATCATGTTTTCTTTGGAGGGGTTTATTTTGTTTGTATTGTCTGCAGTTTTGACTCATAGGGGTTAACCTTTTATGTTTTGTGTGTTTTTGGGGAGCGGTCTGGGAATTATGAGATGTTATATGTAATTGGGAAAGTGTGAATTATTTTGTTGGAAAAATGGATTTGTTTAGATCGCCTAAGAACCTAGAGATTAGTTTTCTTTTCTTCCGTCTTTACAGTAATTTTTGTCTCCTGAAAGGTTTGTACAGAATTTCTTTTTGAACTTAAATTTTTTAAAAATCGTTTATTTATTACGTAATAACGGATTATTATTAATATATATTTTTATATATCATGAGTAATTGTACACATGTTCACATATATCATGGCGTGTTCCAAACAAGGAGCGTATGGTTTGGTATATTGATGTGTAACCTCAATCCCTTATTTCCACTGATGTAATTACGAAAAAAATGTTTGTTTATTTAAATACGCACTGAGAGATATTCGAGAATTAATTCAAGAACCAATAAGTATTAAATTTATATCCTAACCTATTACCCAACGTTGCCCAATTTTTACATATTCCGATCTTCTTAAACACATAATAAAAATAACTGTCGTCTGAATTTACACTTAACGGTATCGGAAGTAAAATAATTCATCTCAGCGACGCCGAACACTATAAAGACCGACACTAACTAGCCATTTTTGGATGGTGAACAAAATAGCAGCTTCCGCTTTGCTCGGGGCCCCGTTTTTGGGACAAGCGCGGGCGTGTATAAATTTTGAACAACATACAATATCTTTGCATGCCGAGAGACAATAAGTTGTAATTACCACGCAAGCTCACACTGTAAAGACGGAGAGCTCATTATCTCAGTTTCCTCGTAATTCATCCGTATTACATGTAAACGTGCAATGTAAACTTAAGAAGCACCACTCGAAAATTTTAAATTTATCTGATGTTACTGTCAGTAACGTCGGTGCCAAGACATTCTATCAATTTGTGAAATATTAATATTTCTTTGCATTTCACAACCCGGATGCTGTTAAGAAACTTACAGAAAGTGGCCGGTCGGCGCTAAGACGGAAGTGCGACGAACTTGGGACCCACCCTAAGCCTCTTCAGTATTGAGGTATTGTTTGAACACACGCCTTTCACTTCTAAGGAAGGTACAATTGTTTTGGGAGAATGCAGCCTGCGACGTTGACCCATGCGAGATCCACTGGAATTTCGGTGTACCTCAGAAAAGCAGAATTTTAAGACGGATGTGAGTGAAGTACGTCGCCGGATGTAGAACAATGAGATTCTCTGAAAAATGTGCTTGCGAGCGCCTAGGTGACGCCCATGGCGGTTCGTCTTCACGGCGCAGTCTCTGCGTTCCTAGAAGCCGAAGGGGTGAACCAAAAAGAGAACTTGCACGGTGGTGGCGAAGGCGTGGTTATTTGCTGATCGCGTGACTTCTTCTACTGTATATATTAGGAGTGAAGATCCTCAGAGACTCTTACGTGGGAGTAGAGTTTGCCTGCACTGAGATGTGACGGGGCTAGACTAGGTCGTGGAGACCAGATGTTTATTAGGCTGCTGCGGTAGTCTAAATGTAGTCATTACTAGTTGCGAGTGTCGTAACTTGTATCAGTTAGTTGTTGGGGAAAACAACTTATAATATTGAAGGTTCATATAAGGTTTTACTATTTAGTTGCCAACTAAATTTATCCAAGTGTAATTAATGCTCNGAATCCTACAAATAAACTGGATATAGAATATTTATTTTTAGAAATTTTAATAGGAAAGAAAAAGATCCTTATTGTAGTAGTCTACTGGCCTCCGAACACAGGTCAACTCAATGAATTAGAAGAACCTCTAACAAATTTCGTAAATAAATACGAAGACCTACTTATTAAGGGTGACTTCAACTGTGATCTGAAACTCCCTTTGTCTACAATAGCTTCAAACTTCATTGATACTTTCCGCTCTTATAATTTACAAATTCTTGATTTAAATCCAACTCATCATTTAAATGAAACTGAAACGTGGATAGATCTAGTAGTATCTGAAAGTACGAAAGTAGTTTTATATGGACAAATCCCTGTTCCTGGAATATCGAAACATGATTTACTCTTCGCTATGTACTCTATAAAATGTCCAAAATATAAAGAAAAAATAATTCATTACCGAGATTACAAGATTTAGATTACATAAACTTTCAGTCAGATAGTGCTCCGTGGAGTAGCGTTTATGAGGAGTTTTCTCTTGATATCTAGATTCAATGTAGATTCATCTAGATTCAATGCTATCATTACTGATCTTTTTGACAAAATACGCACCGTGGAAAACGTCTAAAGTGACCCATCCTGCAGCTCCTTGGCTAAATAATGAACTAAGATGTCTAATGAAAAAGCGTGATTCTGTCCATCGGTATTTCAAACTAAATAAAACTTGAGGCTGAGACCGAGTATAAAAAGCTCCGTAACGCGGTAAAACAACAAATCCGAAACACTAAAAAAAGATATTTTTAAAATCATTAAATCAAATTCACCTACAAAAGAAGTTTGGAATACTTTGAAAAACTTAGGCATAAAAAAGGAGAAGCCAACCAAAATAGTCGTCGACGTTCCGCTAAACGACCTAAATAAATATTTCATAGCTGTCGCAAAACCAAATGATCCCACCACTAAATTAGAAGTTTTACAAACTCTTGCTGCCCAAGGACCGATTACAGGAGATACGTTTTATTTTGATAGTGTAAGTCATCGTGAAGTAGCCAATATTGTCTCATCACTTAAATCTAATTTAAACGGTTCATATTACTGCAAAACAGTTAAAAATAGTTTTGAATTTTGCTTACCCAGCCCTCAATCACATAATACATTTTTCATTAATGTCCGGGACTTTTCTTCAGGCATGGAAGATGGCATGTGTTCGCTCGCTCCCAAAATCGGAGAAAGCTCATTGCCTGAGTGATTATCGGCCTATCAGTATATTACCAACATTATCAAAGATATTAGAAAAGATAATGCGTAAGCAGATTGAAAATTTTCTAACTAAAAACAGCCTTTTTGACAATTTTCAATCAGGATTTAGAAATTGTAGGAGTACCCAAACAGCTCTTATAAAGGTAACGGAAGATATGAGAAAAGCTCTTGATGATGGCTGCGTTTCCGTTCTCACTCTCTTAGATTTTAGAAAAGCTTTTGATTCCGTAGATCATGATATACTGCTAGCGAAGTGGAGAAAACTGGGCTTTTCCGAATCCACCCTTTCCTGGATAACGAAATATTTTGAAAATAGACATCAAATTGAAGTAGTAGATGATAAAAGAAGCTTCAATGTGTCCTATTGCAAGAGGCGACCCTCAGAGATCGGTATTGGGTCCCCTTTTCTTCTTAATCTATGTAAATGACCTCTCTCAAGTATTATCAAATTGTAGATATCACTTGTATGCAGATGATTTACAGATTTATGTGAGCGGAAAATTAAGTGAGATTTGTTCTTTAATTTACCAGAGAAATTGTAATTTGGCATCTCTACACAGTTGGTCAATGAAAAATGGTCTTCTTTTAAGTCCTTCAAAATCGGAAATGATAATTGGTTTTTCAAGAGCTCACAAAGTTCTGAAGAACACGACTTTACCAAATGTTGTAATTGATAACAATATAGTACCAAAATCATCGCAAGTCAAAAATCTCGGAGTAATTATGGACGGTCTATTAAACTGGGAACCTCATGTTCGTAAAATATGCCAGAACGTTTATGCCATTATGCGTTCACTAAAATGTGTGGGAAACTGTCTATCAGTAAAATCTAAAGAAACACTAATGAAAAGTAATAATGAGACAGATACCTGTCGTGTTTCCAGCTTCTCAGTACTAATCCCCACTCTTCCTAAAATTCATGCACGGTGCATTCCGCCAATCAATCGTCTCGTCTCCGGTTTTGCGTTGCTAACTTCATAAGGTGTATTCACATTTTCTTAGTTCTTACAATCAGATTTCAAAAGTTTTTCGTCTGTGTCCTATAACTCGCAGAACGCGCTTTTCTTGGCGCTCATTCAAATCGGTATTATTTGGCTTTTTGGTTTCTATTAAAGCCATTATTACTCGCACATATTTCTGAATAAAACCATAATATCCTCTAACGAATCCGGGTCGTTAGAAATATATATATTGTGACTTTATTAATGGGGTTCCGAATACTCAATTTCTCTTGGAGCCACTTACAATGAAAACACAACAATCTGGTGTTCGAACATATGACAAAACATTTATTACAACTTTAAAACCCAATTTACATTCTCCCACACGACACAACTAAACACTACTCTTACCCCACACAGGACTTCCCCCAAAAGACACAACACCAATAGAGATTAAACATTCCTTCCAAAAATATAAACACACTAAATTATACGTTCCCACCAAAAATACACAAATGGAAATCACTGACTTGACATTTAATCATTAGCAATATTCGCTGCTTTTATCCTCACTAAAATCATTCACTGTTTATTTGTTTCTTTTAACTCCAATTTATTCTAATCCACAATTAACCATACTTTTCTTATACACAA
>NNCF01130328.1:207454-226389 GCA_002313205.1 Laupala kohalensis | reverse complement strand
AGCTCAACACCGCCGAAAATGTAATATCTGAGCTACTCATCTGAGTACGAAAAAATCAGGTATCTGAGCATCTCAGCTAAACACCGCCGAAAAATCTATGTGAGCTAGTCACCTCCGAAAAATGTATGTGAGCTAGTCACCGCCGAAAAATCTAGGTGAGAACGAAAATGTGAGTTAGTCACCGCCGAAAAATCTATGTGAGCTACTCATCTGAGTATGAAAATGTGAGCTCATCTGAGTACGAAAATGTGAGCTACTCATCTGAGTACGAAAATGTGAGGACGAAAAATCTCTGCGTCCCCGTTAAATAACCTCCATCCCTTCTTTTCTCCCAAAATTTCCAAAATTTTGAATATCACGTGTTCCGAAATCTCCCAATCCAAAATACTTTCCCCCTCCTACGCCTGGGTTCTCATTGGACCCTTTAAAGATGCTTCTCGAACCTTCTCGAACTTTCTGGAACATTTTGCCCAAAAAAACGTTTAAATGTCCAACGTTTCGCGACGAGTCTGAGCCTGTGTGCGATCTGGCGACCAGATGTGGCTCCTTAGGGTGGTCTGACCTGCTCCCCCGCTTTGATTTTTAAAGGGCCGTAAATCCGACTTGACGTCAAAGAAACTACCGCCGACGACCGCAGCCCTGGTTACTTTTCCAACCGTCCTTCGTTCAAATTTTTCAACCTTTCGAGTAATAAGATTCCGGAAAAGAATGATTAGATTGGCTAATTATTCAAAACTCACAAAATATATATATATATATATAAAACTGAAGCACACAAAAAATAAGAGTACGATCTGCACACAGTTTGCAAGCAATTCAATATATGTCGCCTCCCACTCCAAGCTGAAGTAATCACTTAATCTAATACGAATCAGTAACAAGGCTTGATGCAATCTTATCATGCTCGCGGGTGGATCATCCCCGTTCACGCTTGGTGACCAAGCATAGCGAAGGGGGAGATAACGCGAAAGGGAGATTTCGGGGCAAAGCGTTAATTTCAAAAGTTATAAATTATGAAATTCTGTAAAAGGGAATTCATTAGAAATGTTATGAGAGGATATGGAAACACTGGTGCGAGTAAGCAATGCTGACGGCACTTACTAGCATCTGGCCAAAAGGTGAAAGGCCTGAGATGCATTAGTCAGCCGTAGGAACTTTCCATCAAAGTTGGCACGTGCACCAATAATTCAAAAGAGCAGAATGGTTGTTGCTAAGTGAAGCTCGGAGATGATCGGGATAGCGTAAGCTGAGGTGAGAAGAGGGTAGTAGCCCGGAGTGGGGGGGACGAAGGAAGAGAGGACTTGACCATCTGATGCGGGGATGAACGGATGTGAAGTAGACTTGACGACTGAATGCGTGTGGAGGCGGAGGTGGAAGAAGAGACTGACCACTGAGTGTTAGAGGCGGGCTGCAGCTGAGAAAACGGCCCAATGATGAAGATTATCTATTGTGTGAGTGACCATTGTATATGTCAGAGGTTGCTGGTAAAATAATCTTTCAATTTGGAGGAAAGTGGGACTGTAATTCATGATAGAGGAGTTCTAAGCTGGGATTTGTACAGTAGAATAGAAACAATGGTAGACTTAGTGCTTAGGAGTTATTAGTGGGGGTGGGGATAAAATGAATATGGGTTTATAGCAATAAAAGGATTATATTTAATGACTGAGGTCTTTGAGTATGGAGAGTGTCCTAGATTTCCTTCTCCATCAGTAGCCAGGAACCAGATCCCGGTCCAGAAGAAGATGACGCAGAGGGATATGTGACAATATCTGTCATTTCTAGTCCCCATCTGTAGGAGTGTCATACAGCTCATGTGGTGTGAATAGTTAAAAAACGCCATCGGGAGCACGATACTTGAGCCAGAAGCCAGGTAAACCATAGATTCGACTCAATAGAGGTCGTGTTTAGTAATTTTTTACCTCACCCTCCACATCTCAGGTTTCTGGGAGCCGTACCACGTGACCTGAACTTGAACTAGAACTTCAAGGGGTGACACCATTCATATCAGCGACGTCGAAAAGCTTGATCTCATTGATATTCATCATTTTTGGTAGATTTTATGTCATACGCTTGCCCTGAGTTGCTATGATGAATAGGACTGATTGTGGATTTAGGCAGCATCGGAAATGTCATAATCTTAACGACTTCGAAACCTTTGATCTCCACACTAATATCGATAACTTACTGTTACTTTTAGATGTCAACTCATTCCTTCCACCTGCCCAGGGGATGGTAGGACTGTCTTATTTCCCATGAGCCAGAATATAGCCTTACACGATATGAGGATGTTACAATGAACTCAGCAATGTCCAAAACAGTAAACTCGTCACTGATATGTATCATTTTATCATACCCTAATCAAAGAGAGTACATGTTATAACCAAAATTAACAAAATATATTTCTATGAGTTATTCATTGAACCAAATATAGACTTCTTCAATAACTACGAAAAAACTGCACATATAATCAACTAAAAAGGTTTCTCCTCCTCTTGGTCGTAGACCAACGCCAGAATCATATGTTCTTCTTCTCCTGTTGCTCGACAAGTTCGAGAGAGACAATGGGCACTCGTCGTGCAATGTCTTGGATCTTCATATGTCCGTATACTCGTTGACAGACCCAGGGAGGCGGGGGTCTGTACTAGATTGCGGTTCTACGCAATCACTCGTAAAACAGGAAGTGGTTGACAGATTAAAACTTAAAACTAGAAAAACTTCAATTACAATAAAAGAAGTTTGTGAAGCGACTACAAATGTTGTATCCTCTACAACTATTAATATAACAGATTCTATCGATGGTAAAAATTCATACAAAATCCCGTGTTTAATAGTGAAAGAAATAGCCAGTAAAATACCTTCACTCCCGATAAACATAGATCCTAATAAATTACCTAAACATTGTCCTTTAGCTGACAATAAATTTAATATTCCGGGAAACATTGACATATTACTAGGATCGCAACCGTTTTGGGATACCTTAATGGAAACTTCAGTTAATTTTAAAACTAAAACGAAATCAAATGTTAAATTGCAGCAAACCAAATTAGGATATATTGTGATAACGTCAATACCTTCTTACGGGACAGCTCGTGTACCACATTTATCTTCTGAGGATCGGAACCTCAATCAATCTATACAGAAATTCTGGGAATTAGAAAATATAAAACAAAACGATTCCACGCAACTCACAGATTCAGAGCAGTTCGCGGAACAATTGTACAAGGAAACTACGAAGCGTACTCCTGACGGAAAGTATGTTGTCAGGATGCCATTTAAAACTAAACCCGAATTCCCGGAAACTAGAAATGTAGCATTGAAAAGATTTTATTCTATTGAATCAAAACTAAAGTTTAAACATGATTTCAAACAGGAATACGTTGAATTCATGAATTCGTATGTAAACATGGGTCACATGACTCAATTAAATCATAATGTCACTCTTGATGGAGGAGAAATCAATTATATTCCCCATCATTACGTGATCAAAGAATCAAGCACTACATCGCATTTAAGAGTAGTGTTCGACGGAAACTTTCGTAGTGAAAAGCAGGAAGCGTCGTTAAATCAGAAATTATACGTAGGTCCATGCGTTCAAAACGATTTGTATGATGTGATCCTACGATTTAGAACTTTTCCCATAGCGCTTACAGCCGACATAGAAAAGTTTTACAGGTAAATTTGGGTCACACCAGACCAAAGAAATTTATTAAGAATTATATGGAGACATTCTCCAGATTCAGTAGTTAAAACGTATTCACTCAACACAGTCATGTACGGGCTAGCGTGCAGTGCTTTCTTATCTTGTAGAACCTTGTTGCAACTAGTGGAAGACGAGGGCAATCCCTTCCCGGAAGCCTCGCAAGCTGTTCTAAAGGGGTTTTACGTAGATGATTTAGTGACCGGCGCGCAAATTACGGAAGAAGCGATTCACGTTAGGAAACAAATTACGGAATTGCTGTCATTGGGTGGATTCCGCATTAGAAAATGGGTTACAAACAATTCGCAAGTTAGCGATTCAATCCCCGAACTCGAGAGATCAATAGATACGAATACACAGTTTTCGAATGACGAAGACTTCAAAATTCTCGGGCTGATGTGGGATAGAAAAATAGATAAATTTAGATATTATGTTCAGAATGAAATAATTGAAAATTGAACTAAAAGACTAGTAGCCAGTAATGTTCTTTATTAGATCCGTTAGAATTACTGTCACCTGTTGTTCTAACTTCAAAAATATTCTTGCAAAAGTTATGGATAGAGGGACTCGCTTGAGATAAACCGGTGCAAAATGAATTTCATACAGATTGGAATAATTTCTATGTTAGTTTAAATGTACTTTCTAATATGTAAATACCCAGATTTATTGTGGACATAAAATCACCGTTTTGTATACATGTTCCTGCTGACGCGGCTCCACGAGGCTACAGCGCGGCGAGTTACATTACACAGAATAGAAACATTAATTTGTTAACGTCAAAAACTCGTGTAGCACATCCCAACAAATTGACAATACCAAAACTAGAGCTCTCTGCTGCACTACTGCCTGTAAACTTAGGAAATAAAATTAAAAAGGCATTCGAACATTTAAATATTCAAAATATAAACTATTGGTCGGACTCTATGATAGTCCTTCATTGGATTCATTCCATAAAACAAATCAAAGATGTTTTTGTTAGAAATAGAGTATTTAAAATTAATGAAAATTCTGACAAAGACAATTGGAGATACGTTGCCACAGAACACAATCCAGCTGATATAATGACGCGAGACATAAAACCGGAAGATCTTATGACTTGCTCACTGTGGTGGAAAGGTCCGCTCTTTATCACGCTTGACCCTGCTCAGTGGCTATTGCCACCACAACCGTTTGTGTCAGTTAGCAATGCGGTTCAAGTTGACTCGAACGAAATTAAAACCATAGATACTCAAAATTGGTTGGATATCTTGACTAGAACAAAAAAAATGTCTAAAATAATAAGAATTATTTCCTTTGTATTGAAATTCGTAAATCAAAAATGTAGGAAAATTGCAATTGTACCGTATGTTACTTCGATCGAATTAAACAATAACGAATTGATATTATTAAGACAACACAAGAATTTTCCGCGCGACTCGAGGTTCGCAGGTAGCGTAACTGGAGGTTCGCAGGTAACTGGAGACTCGCCTCGAAGCAGCGGAGTAGAACTGTGCCCCTGCGCGCGCTCTGCCGCTACGTCGCAGTTGACGTATTCAGAGACGCGCTATTTGAAAGCGCGCACGCCCGAACAGTATATTCAGTTCACCAGTCAATATTATCCGACACATCATAGTTAACAACACACCAAAAATATCCAAGTTCCTTCTCGACAGCTACTATATTTCCTCCTTTGGTAACACTAGGAACTAGTTTTCTGTCCTTTCTGAATATGTGATGGTCTTTTAAACACAACTCAGCCTCAATTCATCTTTTAACCAAGATTCACAATAACAATAACATAAATAGTAGAAAATATAGGGAAGTTCTCATAAAAATCTTCAAGTTTCGTGCTCAAACCCCCCACATTCTGATACAAAAATCTTGAGATCAATGATATTTCTGGAGGTACTTAATCGTTTTTATCACACTGGTAGACGCATCCATAAATCTGGAACCTGATGTGTTCGGACAATAGCTATTATTACTTATTATTTTATTATATGTCTTTTAGCGAAGTTCAGGCAATGAGGTGTGCTCTTCCACCTAACCGTGACTTGGGAGAGGGAATTGGGAATTAGAGGTGCTGGGATGCCGGGGAACTTACGGTACCGAGCCGCCATTTCAGAGTGTGACACAACTGTTAGAGAGTGTAACAACAGTGGGAATATGTATCTAATTCCAAGATCACCACCAGCTTCTCTCTTTCTAGTTTCAATCTCCGTATTGACACCCACTGCACTTGCAATGGCCGCCAACATCCTTACATACTGACGGTCGATGACCGTACCTGTGATACTTGAAACATCTCGTTGGGTTTGTATCTTCTAATACACATAAACTATACATATTTGAGAAGACCCTTCCCTGGTTAAGTAGCATTTTAAAGATTCTTACCTCTAATTCTAATATCATGTTCTGTCTTTTCTTGTCCCGAATTTGTCCGTATACAAAACCCTATATGTTCGCTTAAAAGTACCTCTATCTTGGCCCCCTCAATATTTTTATCTGAAATGTCCTCTATGAAAGTACTGGCTTGCAGACTCTCTACATCCACTCCTAATATTTAAATACGTGTCCTCCTTCATCCCATCGCAAGATACTGTACAACCTTTTGTGTTTTCAGCATTGTCTCAAATTTTACTTTTTCTGCTGCGACGTTCCGCAAGACCACTATTACAACGTGAGCTGTAGTTTCTCTCACCCTGTGGTTCTAAACATGCTCTCCTACAGACTGCAATTTTTTCGGAGTAGATCCTTGATCATTCGCTCATCCCCAACTTTTGTCAAATATGCCTCCTTGCTATTTACATCTCTCTGCATAGAGCACCAGCATATGTGTTATCCCGGTCCCGCCTTATTTTAATTTGTGTCATTAATGTTTCTTCCAGATTCCCTATTTGTTCCCCAATCTTGTTTTCGATTTTGTCAACAATGTCTTTAATAACACCAGCCATACTCTTTCAAATTTAGCTTGTTTCTGTAAATTTTCGTGTGTGCGACTTATCTCAACCATTACTGTGTTTATCCTCTCATCAATTACCTCAACCTCTTTCTCCACCACTGCGCTTGTTCACTGCATACAATCTTCTTTGTGCTCTCCTATTCGACTCTGTACTTCAGAACATATCCTCCTCACAACAACCCCTCCACTGCAATTGCATTCCGTGTCTTTTTCCCCACCATTGACTATTCCACCGCATCCTATAGTTTTACTCCCTCCTTGTTCAGTATATATCCTAAAAGAGCAGACCCGCTTGACAGAGCTTATCAGACACACGTCAAACAGTACTCAACAAATAGTTGCATAAACGGTCACCACTATCTGTTCAGTGACACAGCTGTTTTGCTTTCATCTCGCTCCTTTGTATGTTGTTGACTTGTGTCTATGCTTGTATATTGGATGCTATTGCATTATTATCCAAAAGGTGTAAGCGTATAGTCACTCACCAGTCAACCAGTCACACATTTTGTAGGGAGTGTGACTCCACACGAGTACGGTCATCCACCCTCGCCTATATACCCACACTAAATGACTTTTCACCGTACATGTGGTATTCCCCTATCCAAGCAATAGCCGTTCCCCATTCTTTTCATATCGTGTAATGCATTGAATGGTTTCTTCCCCTAACTCTGTAAATGAACTCTCTCATTTATGATTCTTTTTGCTTCTTAACTTTTCAGAAAATTAATTGCGATTAAAATGTCTCATTTCACTTCTTTGACTTGTTTTTCTGCACATAACGCACATTACCCGGTCCAGATATCTACCCGTTTTCGAGATATGACTGATAATTGCATATTTAACCTTTTTCTGGCACGAGGATTTTATTCATAACTTAGACCCTTATGCCTCATTAGGAATTCCTCCAAAACTTACGTGAGATGTTGCGGTTGGACCCCTAGACCGATCTACAAAATGTGGTTCAAGTATCCATGACGACACATGAGCTAGGGACAATTTTTTATTTTTACACGTATATTGATGAACACACTGTGCACTGCATAGAGCGGACGTCACATTGCACCTATATTCCATCATTACTATACGCAGTACTCCGTGACTCATCATACACAAAACATATGGCCCTACAAGCGAATGCTATGAAACTATTTTGATTTGGTTTTTCTGCAAGCCACTGCTGAAACGCTTTTAAGAAATGTAGCATCGACAATACATCTACTTGATACCTACCGAATGTTATGGCACTTAGACATATAATTACCTTACCGGTATTATCCGCTTATAATACACACGCGCGACAAAACATGTAAACACAAACATGAATAATATATATTTCCTTCATTTTGGCACCAAATTTCCTCAAATTTGAGGTAATACTACATTGATATATCTTCTTGAAAGAACATGGAGGAATGCAACAATAAACTTTAATTTTGACTTAACAGTTGGCCCGAAAACGTCTTGAAGCGGGAACAAACCAAAACGTTGGGTTAACAGCCGAATCAGGAAGAGAACTCGGATAACCAAGTTTTACAAATGCCTAGATTACGGAAGCATCTCCCAAGATTTAGAGGTCTGGACTACAGAAATATCTGTCGCAAGTGCGGAAAACCAGGACACATTGCCAAAGATTGCAACAGGAACTTAGAATGTGTCATCTGTAAAAATAAAAAAATAAGATGTGACCATATCCTGGGAAGCAATAAACCTCCTCCTCCTTTACTAACGTGCGTCCTTTACAGCAGAAGTGAAAAAGAACAGTGAAAAGTTGTTAAGTTTCTCTAAGTAAATCTGGTAAAGAGTGGGCAAGCACAAGACTCGTTATTGCAGGTCGCTAACGACAGAGGAGTGGACCAGATACTGATCAGCGAACAGTCCAATGAAACGGACTGAACAGTATGTTATGAAGATTCATCTTAAAGAGACGTTATAGCTAAAAATGACAAGACGATTCCCGTAAGTGCATTTAAATCGACGAATTTCGGGTTCGTACAGGTCGAAGTGTATACAGCATCTGTTTCTCTCCAAACCACCCTCTTAAGAAATTTCAACTGCAAATCGACACGCTGGATAACAGCTTAAAAGCATCATATCGAGATAGAGAATGTGCTGACCATTTTAATAGCAAATCATCAGAATCGGGAGAGAGTCGCTCAGACAAGAGGGGCTAATTAACCGCTAAAAACGGTTTGATCGTTCTGAATACAGGGTGCGAACCCTTTTTTGTAAGAGTGACGCTTCATCAGGTTATAGGATTTACGATAAGCTCAGCCAACTTTGTTTACCGGGTAGATACCTGGAGTGTATTAATCAAAGAGACTCTGAGTAACCATCGATACATTGAATACATGACAATAAGAGAGAAATCCAAGTTGAAAGCATGTAGAAAGCGTCTCTGGAATGCCAAGAAACTTGACGCGGAGGAGACAAAGACATCACTCGAAGTATCAAGAGAGATCCATAAACTAAATTGGACGATGAAAGGAGAATCCTTCGAAGAGGGTGTAAATACCATAAACGCAATTACCGATGCATGCAACGCAGCAATGCTGGAGCGAAGAGGTATGAACCCAATACGAGGCGAATACTGCTGGACTCAGGAGATAGCCGATCTCAGGAAAGATTGAATTAAGAACAGAAAACAAGCTGTAATAGAATTGTATTAAGAGCAAAAACGATCGAGCGGCAAAGAGACAAAGCTTCTCGTAAATGGCTGCACGAGAAATAAAGATAAACTAGACACGATGTTGGAAGCACCTGCTTTAAGACATTGAAAACGGTTCGTGTGACAAGTTTTTTAAAATGGTGACGAAGAGACTGAAAGCAACAAAAAGAATATCCGAATTGGAGAATCCCATTTGGGTAAAAACCATAATGCACGAGCTCTTCCCCGAGATAACCCTTGTTGCGTGATCGTCCTAAATACTCCTCATTTAACGAATATGAGTTCACCTTACACGAGATGAGAGAGGAATCGGAGAAAATGAAAACTGGGAAATCTCCGGGTGCATATACAATAAAGTTTGGAAGATAGTGATTATGAACTGGAAAGATAGTGGAGTAGTATACTGAAGGTATTAAACCTTTGCTTGAAATATGGGCTTCCGTATGAAAACTGGAAGAGACAGTAATTTGTTCTCTTACGCAAAAGTCACAAACTTGAGGTATGCCGTCTTCATTTAGACAGATGTGTCTCACGATAAGCAAACCCTTTGAAGGTCTGACCTTCCAAAGACTTGAGAAAAGCCTTTCAACAGAAGGGGATCTTTCTCATAGTCGATATGGCTTCAGGAATGGGCTATCGATGACAGATCATGGAAGTGGTGAACATCGCAGAAACGGCAAAAGATGGGACAAGAAAGAGGAAAGTATTATGTGGCCTAGTGGCAATCGACATCAGGAATGCCTTTAACTCTGCTCAGTAGAAAGACAAAAGAGGTGTTTGTGAAGAAGCATATACTAGAGTATTTATTGAGGTTTGAGGAAGATTACCTCAGTGAGAGGAAGATCATCTATGACTTGGCGTTTAAGCTTGAAGAAAAAAATGACAGGCGGTGTTCCGCAAAAAATCAAGGACAGGTCCATTCATATGGAACGTCATTAATGACTATTTACTACAGATTGACCTTCCTCAAGACAGCAGGCTAGTAGGAAGTGGTGACGATACCTTGATCATCTGCCACAGTGACTCAGTAGACCTCCTGGAGATGAAAGTGAATGAAATCGTTTTCAGGATGAAGAGATGGTTTGACAACAAATGCCTAATGACGAGTGTTAACGAGACGGAGGCCGTACTAGTTACGGACTGTTGAGGGGCCGTGTTGTACGTTCCATGACTCTTTTCTCATGTTTCCCAGACTGGGAAGTATTTGATTGTTCTTTGTCTTGAATTTTAAGTAAGAGTTCGATGTATTATGGAGTGTGTGCACCAGTGATAGAGTTCATGTCGAATCTCGAATACCAGTGTAGTGGGTGATGCATGACAAATAAAGTTGTGCAATATTACTCTGTCTTCCAATTTCTCCCGTCCTATAACTAACAGGTTATGGGACCAGTGGACGCTCAGCGAAAGAGTAAGATAATAATGGTAAAGTGTGTTTTGTGTTAACTGGTGAGAAACGGGAAGATGGTGGAAAAGAAAAGTATTGCGCAGTTAGGATCGGACAATTATTATCCATGGTCTTGTGTTGTCGAATCATACTTGGATTGTTCAGGTATTTGTTTCATTTTATATCAGCCAAAAGCCAATTTGACTGCTTCGTCTGCATACATAATTATTACAGAGCTCTTTATGCATTTACTTTCTTTCTCTTGTACCATCTACCTACCAGCGCTACTTCGTCAACATGCTCCTGTTGCTGCTCCCGTCTCCAACACGGCTAATCAGTCATTTTCTCTCCTTTTTCATTTCTATTTTTTTTCTGTTCTTCTCTGATTACGTCACGTAGTATCCATATTTTGTAATACGTATTTATTATACGTCCTTTAATTGAGTTAGATAATCATACTTGCCAGTCTTGCAGTAATAAATTCACTAGTTCCCTTCTCCGTCTCTTATCATATATTCGCTGTTTTCCTATCTAGTTCTATTTCTTCTTTGCTCTTCACTAATCTTCTGAATTTTTCCTCCTGTAGGTACATATCAAAAGGTAGCACTCTATGCAGTACATTCACGGCATCCGATGATAGCGTGTGATATCCCCTCTGAACTTGAGACACAACATCTGCACCGCTTGATATTTCTTCTCCACGTGGCCATACACTATTCAATGAGCCCAGATAATGCACCCATATGTTAGAATTTGTTTTACTACCCCCTCGTATATCTGCACCGCAAGCCCTGTTGTCTATATTACAGCGACTCAATCCTACTTTTAGATGTTTGAAGTACACCTTCTTTACCTTGTCCACAATATATTCTATATGCTTTGTAAAAAGCAATTTTTCATCTATCATGATCCCTAAGTACTTTAAATGCCATAACATCTTTGTCTTTTTTCATATATTCTTAAAATTTAGTTTCTCCCATGCTCTTCAGGATGCCCGAACCACATCGCATTTGTTTTTGAACTAAAATCCGTAAATGCATCCTTTCTGTCTGATTTTCTAGTTTTAACAACATTGCTTGTGTTGGCATTGTTTGTGCTGACCTTTCCAGCTTGTTTCTAGTCTCCTTCTATTAGCACCGTTAAATCGTCAGCGTATGCTGTAAAAAATCCAATAGATTATCCATCAGTATGTTCCAGGACAAACAGAATGTAGATGAACCGTATGGACATTCAGCTGTTACTGTTCTTATAACCTTCTCACCACCTATTTGCACTGCGATATTAATATCTGTTAAATATAAAACTATTATGTTATAGAAGTATTTCGGCACTTGTTTCTTATTAAGCTTTGCCAGAAGGAGACCCCAGTCTGCATGGTCGAATCAAGATACCAAGATAGATTGTCAAAGAAATATTTCTTTTCTCTTTCATTTATATCTTGAATTAATTATTGCACAGCATCTTCCGTACTTCTCCGCGGCCGGAATTCATATTGACGGTCACTCATCAATCCTGCGGATTCTATGTATTCCTGTAGGTGTCCATGTATCCAGAATTTTGCCCAAACTGGGAACTAGAGAAATTGGTCCGTGCGACTTCGAATCATTTTCATTCCTCCCTTCCCCTTTCAAAAACAATTTTACTTCCACTATTTCCCTGGAGTATCCACATCTATATCTCCGGAACCAATAGAGATATCGAAATGCTGCTTGCGAAATAATTTATTGCTGATATGTTACGCAAGAACGAAATTTGTCGCTGCTCCCGTTTCCGAATAAGTCTTAAGCTGGAGTATCCACATCTATACATTCGGAACCAATAGAGATATCGAAATTCTGTTTGCGGAATAATTTTTTGCTGATATGTTACGTACAAACAAAATTTGTTCTTTCTTCAATTTGCGAGAAGAAGGTGGTAGTTCAGCAATCTTATATCAGGAACCAATTGATATATCGAAATTCCGATTGGTGAATTGTTTGTTTCCTACATGTTACACACACACAAACGTTTTTCGAGCGACCTGTTTGGAGTATTAATGAGTAATTTTCAGTTACCAGAAATCGATTTAGCAGGACAAGTCTTAAATGTTATTTTTATAAACGATAGAAAAAATAATGTGATGTAATTTGTAAGTTATCTGACACAAAACACAGATAAATTATGAATTTGGCGAGTGGGAGAATAGCACTATATAAGGCTAACATTTGAACTTATCTAGTATTATTGAATTAGTAAAGAACATGTGTATTCCGAAAACACTAAAAATATTTTTTATTGAATTGGTATTATGTATTTAAGTAAAGTTAGAGTAAAGAATTGTCCAATCACATTTTGAGAGTGCAAGATATATGAAATGGTAATTATTTCTACGAACTATATACGGGAAAAGATTATAAATTTGAGTTACGCAAAATAATTGTAAAATAAATTGAAGCAAATATATCATAAATGCATCCAATAGGGAATAAGATCAATTTATAGTGGATTACAGCACACGTTTTCAAGAGATGTGTTTACGGCTAAAGGTTTGGGTCACCCTGCTTATGTTGAATGACACCACGTTCGACGACAGCTGGATTTCCAAAGACAGCAACTGACTGACTTGCTTCTGACCCCTCGCGGATCACACCAAATAAATGTTTTCTAGTTGTCGAGATTATTTATCATTAAGTTTTCTCACCTAAAAGTTCTTAAGAGGCTTAAATATCTTAATAGAATCATAATTTTTAAATGAATAAACGTTTCCGCTTTAGAAATACATCTTCAAAATTTCGTTTAATATATGAAGAAATACAGATATTAAACGAAATACACTCTTATACGAGCATTAATTGTAGGTTTAAATCGGCTGTCTCAAAAACTTATGGTGGAATTTTTCCGAGACTTTATTTAGGGTTTTTTAATATCAGGAATAGAATCGCATAAGTGTCAATCTTGTGAAAATTCGTATTACAAAATTGTTAAAGGAACAGTAAATAAAAGTTTGAAACGGCTTTCGTCTGTGAACGTAACATAGTGCCTTCCCTTCTGTCAGATACATCCGCTGGGCGCTCTCCTACAGGTCATGACATTTGTCTGTTCTGTGGAATGCTTTCAGCTGAAGCAATGAACAACACTCACTTCTGATGACTGAAATGTTAAATGACACATTTCACAGTAGCGCGGGCGCTGCTCCGTGACACATGAATAGTTATCAGTATTATAAGAAATAATAATTCATCGATAACATAGGAATCCCTACATTCAAAACGTACAAGAAAATATTCTTATATTGACCAAATGCGAGCGTTGCTCTATCTCCCAGTAAAATACAACAATAAATGTTAAGAAAACATAAAAAGTTTTCTAAAATTTTTGTATTATTTTATAATGAATAAAAATTGTTTTTAATATATTTTTAACATAAATTTCATTAAATTAACAAATTAAATTAACTTATCAAATAAGTTATGAAAGAAGTCTATAAATTAATTTAATAAAAATTTAAATTATACAGTAGCACAGTTCACCGATATTATTATACTTGAAATAATAGTTTTAATTGATATTTTTGTGTATTATTATTATTATTATTATTATTATTATTATTTTAATTGTAATTTCTAAATAATACTTCCTTTCTATTCCTCAAAGTTCCATTATGCCGGTCTTAGGCACACACGCAGGTACTTAGAGAGGCAAAATTCTGGGGACGGCATCCTGGACAAATTTCGTACTTTTCGAAAAGAATTTGATATGTTTGAACAGTATATGAGATTGAAAATCACTTGATTTTTTCTGATTTTAGTTTATTCTGGGCGTTTAAACACAGGTTTATTAAGTTATTTACGTGTTATAGAAAAATATATAAAAATTCATGGCCTTAATTTATAGGGGTGGGAATTAGATGGATAGTAAGATATTAGTACTTCCACGTTTTAATTTGTCATCTAGTAAGGAAATGAAATATATTGTAATCGTAAACGTATTCGAGTCAAGAAAATATTTGTTTTGTAATGAAAGAACTGAAAACATGTTTTTAACAATCTCTTCTGGCAACCTGTCTGCAGTCAGCGCTGGATTTATGTTCCCAGGGGTCCCAAGCAATAAGATTTTTGGGGGTCCGTGTTCGTTCATTTTGTCATCATGTATTAATATATTATTATAGAGACAGAGTGCTTTATTTTGTTTTTCTAAGCTATTTCATAACTTATTTCATATGAAAAGAGACATTGAAGGGAAGGTGAAATAAATTTTTTAATGAATACATAATTTGCAATTGAAAATTTAGAAAAAATGCAATGTTATCAACACCGCAATATGTTTTACAGTATTTCAACATTTTCAATTGCAAATTGCTCAATGACGTCAACAAACTTGAGTTGCTGAAGTTAGTATTTTTCAAAAAAAAAGTAAGCTTAAATCGTTTAATTTAAATTGGCACATCGAGGAAAGCGAATAATTTTTAACGCGCTTCAATGTGCTAAAAGACCTTTGCTATTGGCAAAGTCAAAAATAGTCTAAGGAGACTTTCCACATAAGGAAAAGCAGTAAAAAGTTCATCATGGAAGATAATTGTTTACAAATCAACGTATGTTTAAATGTTTTTCTCGTTATGAGCTTGTCTAACATAATTATTAAAAATTTGAACTTCATTGACAATGTTTATACCTTTGGATATTCTCACCAGATTTGGAATGTTTTCATGTATGAGATCATATGATGCATCCTCGTTGTCAAGAAAACAATTTACTTATGTTATCTTTATACGCTGTAGCGCGTTGATTCAACTTTGTTAATACAGAATCGACAATAACAATGAGAGTCTTAATACGAGTCGAATTTTAGGATTTAAATTACCTACAACATTGAGAGCAGGTCCATAATTACATTGGGTTCTCCTACGTCTAGTTCTTCACGTACTGGTTTTATACTCGGCGTTCGGGACGATTGTTTTTGCTTCTGCTTCAATATCATCAAATTTTTCACGAACCTTTACACAAATGAAATGAGAACCGACTACAAATTCGCACACGTCTCAAGTGAAATTGATGGGGTTTGTAAAGTAAATAAAGCTTTTCAAATTCACCTAATATTGAAGTCCAGAGAGCAAACATGAAAACAAATTCTAATTTTTCCACATTGTTGCTAAACCTAACGCACTTTGCCCGTTTCAGTAGCGTCGCCAGCAATATCTTCCAAAGTATCAATTACTCAATCGTAGTTCCAAGCTATGGAAGACACAACTTTCCTAAATAAATAAATAAATTTATTGTCAAAAAAGTAGTACAAACTGCGTATGAGCACGTGGAGAACAATAAACTTATTTACTCTCCGGAGGCAAGCAAGGGACCATCCCATGAATTCCGATCAAGGGTCCTAAGGCAGAGGCGGATTCAAAAATTTCAGCAAAAATTCCTAGATAAGACAAAAGTTAGCTGCGAGTTATAATACTAATAGGATGTCAATATGTTTGTAATTTAACGCAAAAAATGTACAAGTACAAATTATTGTCGAACTATAGATTATTCTGAGTATAGTGTTTAAAAATCATACGAATTGAAAAAACACTAAATCCACGATTTATTGTTACAATAAACACGCCCCTAGACAAAGACTAGAGAACCTGTATAAGAAATCCACCTGTACCCGAAGGAAAACCGGAGCAAAACCCGGGCCAGAACGATGGTAACAATAAAAAGTTTACCAGACACTAGATGGAATGCTATAAGCATTCCATCTAGGGTCTGATAAACATTTTATTGTTACCCTATTTGCACCCAAAATCTTGTCCCATCGTTTTGGAGAAGGAGAAAAAACATGTAAATTTATTGAACACCGTCAAAAACCCCTTTTCTTCTAAATATTTTAGAGTCCTTGCTAAATGGTTCCCAGAATGGTTTTCTATTTTGAGAAATGTCATAAACTTTTCTACAGGTTTACCATCAACAGCATACACATAAGGTACAACAATAGTAAGTTGATCCACTTGCGAGATGTCTGGATTTAAAACCATCGATAGACTAAAATATCATCCGTTTTTATTTCTTATAAGATTGACTGCCGAACTTTGATTGCCATTAGATGAATTATATCGTCGAATGTTGTTTTAGACAAATACGACGTTAGTGTTTTTTGGGACATTTTTGGACATTATAGTGCGTTTAGCATTGTAAGCCACACGCTATTCTGATTCTTTTACATATTTTTTGCACATTTTCCACTCTACACAAATTAATCCCGAAAATATGTGGCATTAGTCACGAGATTATTGATTTTGAATGTTCTATACATGAAAAATACATTTTATATTATTATTTTAAGTTTAATATGTATTTATTATTAATATCACACGAAATATACGAAATCTTTTATACTTCCAAATATTTTATAATGTTTAAGATTTCAATTTGAAAAAAAAATTTTTTTCTTTAGTCGCTCTATGGGGTCCCTACCGAAGTGCGGTCCCAAGTATTTGTTTGTTTTGCATCTAGGGAAATCTGGCACAGTATGCAGTATTTATGAGAAAGATGAGACAAATTGATTTAATATTCATGGTAACAGAGAAAATAAAATAAAGAAACTTTAAAATGACAAAGTTGAAGTCAAGGTAGCCATAAGGGTTAAAATGAAATTAAGAAAGAATATTCATGGTAAAATTAGTTTTTGCTCTCACATCTGTTTCATAAGTACTAAAATGTTTTAACTTCATTTACAGTCTTTCAGAAATATCTGCAAGTGAATTATATTTATTTTTCCATTTTCCAATTAAGGTGTGGAAATAAAAGGAACATTCCACAAATTTGGTAAATAAGTAATAATTATTTGACACAAAATATATGCGAGGAGGTCGGGCCTCATCATCGATTACAACTACACAAAAAACAATTCACTACTAAATTCAATCTGGAGTATCCCCTGTTTCTCATAAACGGACGCAGCAACAAATTTCGTTCTTGCGTAATACATCAGCAACAAATTATTCCGCAAACAGCATTTCGATATCTCAATTTGTTCAAGGAACCATACTCCGGAAACTATCAAGTCAAAAGTTATAAGCAAAAATTCTGTTCATTTAATTCCGTTAACCGTAGTCCGAAAATGATCGAGTCAAAAGTTAAAAACCACCGACCTCAGTCGTTTGCACCCGCTAATTTGGGATTAGGAGACTAACGCCGGTTTCACTACACCACTGACTCCGGCAATCAAAAGTTAAAGCGAAAATCGGTCTGATACCCCCGGCAGTGGAATACATGTGCTAAGATTGTAAGGTAGAAATGTTTGACGAGCAGAAGAGGTTGGGATAATAACTCAACTACTCCAACGGAGATGGCGTAGTGTGTACTAACTTGATCGGTGTACGATGTCTGTACTGTAGGATTCAGTCTGTGTATACGAGTTGAAGTAGTACGTTGATCAGCTCTATCCAAATGGAGTTGTACCCGGTTACGGATCTTGCAGATATGATTTTCGTGTATTGGCAATCAAATGGAAACAGCAGAGAAGTTGAAAGGTTGTACAGGGCCAAATATCCACGTAGGAGATCCGACTCACACCATGTTTCCATGACTGTTCCAACGATTAAGTGAAACAGGGCAATTGTTATCACAGTGCAACAACCGAGTACGACGAACTACACGGACTCCCGACTTAGAGGATGCAGTGCTTGCTCGCGTAGATGAGGTTCCTACAATCAGCACTCGATCTGTTGCACGTGAAATGAATGTTCGCACAGTACTGTGAGGCGAGTATTACGTGAATCGCAGCAACACCCCTACCATCCACAGAAAGTGCATACTTTGAGTCTTGTTGACTTCGTTCCTAGTGCTGTGTTTAGCCAATGGGTCTTGCAGCGCCATGCAATCGATTCTCACCTTCCTGCGTATTTGCTTTTCACAGATGAAACCTGTTTCGCCAGAGACGGAAGGCTAAATAGTCACAATAGTAATATTTGGGCCGATGAGAATCTCCACGCTACAGTTGTGAAGAGTCATCAGCACAAATTTTCAGTGAACGTGGGGGCAGGTATAGTCAATGATTACGTACTAGTCCCGGTTTTCCTTCCTTTCTTCTGCCTAAATGCAGCAGTGTACCAATTTCAATTTATTTATTTATTTCACCTCAACAATTGGTACATGAATGAAAACGTCTAATGTTATCCACATCTTCAACAGTCATTATGTGGATAATTTCTTCTTCTTTTCTCTTGTATGGTCTCAGGTATCTCCATCCTGCTCCCCTTCTGGAACTGCATGTTCATAGCTTCTAT
>NNCF01130328.1:141253-205660 GCA_002313205.1 Laupala kohalensis | reverse complement strand
ACTGACGCTACAATAAACTATATATATATATATATATATATATATATATATATATATATATATATATATATAATGTGCTCATTGAAGCATGTCTATCGGAGCTCACCAACTCCACGCCAGCGACGTCCAAACCAGGAACTCCTTGCTCTGTATTAATTTTGTGAATAATGTGGTCAAAGAGAAATGGACCGAGGTTGAGTTGCTAGATTGTGATGCAGAGAGATTGGCGCTGAACAAGAAGGCTCTGGGACACTTTGAAGGACAAATTTTATGAAAGAGATCCGTTTCGACAAGTGATTATGATGAAATATTTTATGAGGATTGGGAAAGGAAAAGATGAAGAAGTGAATAATTTTGTAACTCGAGAAGTAAAAACCTACCGATAATTAGCGAGAACAAAACTCATTTCGTTTGAAGATCTCGTGGTGCAACGAGAGGTGCTAATGGTTCTTTCGGAGGAATTTCGTGATGTTGTAAGAACGTTGCCTCGAAATAAACTCAATGTACGATCCGTGACACGAACATTCAAAAAGAGGAGTCGGATCAAAATTCAGGGAGAGGACAGAATACGCAGAGGGTCTAATATCCAGAAGTTTAACGTTGGACCGAGTAACATCGAATCTAGAAGGATGGAGTACTATGTCTGTGAAGGTAATCATCCACCGAGAGAATGCCCGAAATAAATAAAAGTCTAAGGGAGAAGAAAATGTTATTCTTATAAAGAAAAGTCACACATCTACGAATTAATAAATAAATAAATTTATTGTCAAAAAACAGTACAAACTGCGTGTGACCACGTGGAGGAAAAAAAACTAATTTACTCTCCGGAAGCAAGCAAGGTTTGAAGCAAGATTTAAAGCAAGATTTGAAAAAACAACAACGCAGGTCAGACATTAGAGGAACCTTCCAGTGCAATGGCGTTGACAGCGAGGAAAATGGTGACTCGTGGCATCAACTTTTCCCCGTGCCTAATAGTGAGTTTATTTACCTGATAGTAAGTATATTCTTAAAGGAGAAGAAAGTGAGAGTAGTGTATGTAGAGAGAGAAAAGCTAAACACTATCCCGATCATGTAAAATCTTCATAAAAAGTGTTAGATTTAGTATATTCTGATGTGAGTTTCGTAAAACATGATGCTAAATGTGAGAGTACCAGCTTTGTGACTTTTTATTTTGATTTTTCTAGGTATGATGAAGTGTGTCCCGTGAAAAATAAGAGTAAAACGCTTCTATAGAGTACAAAACCAGAGCTGAGACCCTTCAGGAGAAGAAAATAAAGTGTTTTCAATCTGACAATGGGACATATGAAAATAAGAAATTTGGTTCATTATGTTTTGACTGTGGCATTCTTCATATTTTGTCAGTGGTTGGGGCTCACCACCAGATGGTAGTATCGGGGAGATTTCATCAGACTCTGCTTACAATGATTAGATATATATTAATAAAATGTGTTTTACCATATATCTTCTGGGGTGAGGCTGTGGATATAGCGATACATTACAAATGGGTGTAGGTCTATGGGCAATAATAATCAAATACCTTATGAGTTATGTTGCAAGTGTAAGTTAAGTGAGAAAGAACTAAACAGAATGAAAACTGTGAAGCTTGGTTTTATATAGAACGTGTTAAGGGTATCAAAATGGAACCTAGATCAGGTAAAGTGTTATGCCAGGACACGAGGGGATAGAAACTGTGGAATATCATTAAAAAACTCTTTGTTTTTGTCGAGATGTTAGATTTAATGAGACTGTGTTTCCCATGAAAACCCATGAAAGCATTGAAAGAATCAAAGATAATGCAACTGCCAGTGAGGTGATATATGAAGATTCATTGGATGATGAATGTTCTGACAGTGGTTATGATGTAAATGATAATAACAGCAATTTTGTTAGTGATAAAAGTAATGCCAGTCTAGGGAGAGTGGGTGATGAGGGTGGGAAGTTGAAATTCCTCATGCTGATCCCATTTTAGTTGTTACGAATAGAATGGATCCTGTGAAATTTCCTCAGTTGCGTAGGACTTCTAGGAATACAAGAAAAATAGAAATATGTTTCTGTTGTTATTCAGTTAAATATGTGTTTGTGATTTTTGAGAACCTGTGTCAGTTAATGAGGCTTTCTCAAGTAAACACAAAAATGAATGGAATAAAGCTATGGAGGAAGAAATGTTAAACATTATGGAAAATGATACTTGAGATCTAATTAAAAAAAGAAATTCTAGAATTACTGGCTACAAGAGGGTGTTTTAAACAAAGAGGAACCAAGAAGAGAAGGTTGTTAGATTCAAAGCACGTTTAGTAGTGCTTTAATGGTTGAAAATAATTGGGAGTGTCATCACGTTGATGTAAAAATCAGCTTATTTATATACTGAAATCAAAGGGGATATTTATATTAACCAACCAGAAGGCTTTGTGGGCAGTGATCATTCTTATTTTGTATGTAAGTAAAAAATAGTATTATGGGCTGAAACAAGCAAGTCGAGATTGGAAAATACATCTTCATGTTATTCTTTCAGGTTTTGGTTTGAGGAGAGCTGTGTGTGATATATATGTTACGCACAAAACCCGAATTCGGTCATTGGACGAAAAAAACGTCCAAATCTAGTTTTGGCAGATGCGTTTTTGGCAGAACTAGTTCTGTGCGTTTTCAAACCGACCAATCCTAGTTTTGGACTTTGTACTTTGCACAAAACTAGTTCTGTGCGTTTTGAAAACGATCAATACTAGTTCTGGCAAAAGAATACCGTCTAATAATAGTATTGGTCGTTTTGAAAAGACAACAAAAATGAAGCTTTTTATGCTTGAACCTAAAACCGAAAGTAAAGTATTTAGTATTGTTAAAATATTATTTTCATTTAAGAAATATTAGGAAAAATGGTCATTTTCCATCTTTTAATGTTTCTTATGTTTGAATTTGGTAGAAAATTTTTCAGTCAAGTATATTTTTACACATATTATATTGAACTACATTTAACTCGCACCAGGGCTCAATATGTTTCAGAGACGGGTTTCGCTACTTCAAGCTGAGGAGGTGTAAAATCACATTCGTCTTGTTATATTTTTAGGCAATTATATTGTTCAATCTTTTTCACGCAACTGGTAATGAGCTAGTACCCTGTATACCCTCCTTTTGCAGGAATGCAGGCTGCAATTTCCCATGGAGACGATTGTAGAGGTGACGAATGCAGTCTTGCGGAATGATCTGTCATGCAATTTGTACCTGATGCCTCATTTGGGACTGATTTCCTGTCGGTCTTGCAGAGCACACAATATGACGTTTCATACTGTCCCAAAGATGCTCAATGGGGGACAGATCTGGGGATCGTGCTGGCCAGGATAGTTGACGTACATCTTGGAGAGCAATTTTGGTGGCACGGGCTGCATGTGGACGTGCATTGTCCTGCTGGAAAATGACATCGCCTTGTTGGTGCACGAACGGTAGCACGAGTGGTTGAATGATGTTTTGGATGTACATTGCACCGTTCAATGTTCCCTCTACGATCACCAAAGGAGAACGGCCATTGTATGATATGGCTCCCCACACCATGATGCCAGGTGTTGGCCCTGTGTGTCTCAGTCTTATACACTCCAGACGTTGGCTGCACGACGCCACACACGCACACAACCGCCATTGGCACCATGGCAGAAGCGTCTCTCATCACAGAAGACAACAAGTCGCCATTCGTCCTTCCATAAACGCCTATCGCGACACCACTAGATGCGAGCTGCTCGATGTTGGGGTGAGGGTGGAAGATGCCGTAACGGCACGCATGATCGAAGCCCTGCTTCACGGAGACGGTTGCGAATGGTCCTCGCTGACAACCCCGGAGCAACGGTGCCCCTAATTTGTTGTGTAGTCGCGGTGCGGTCCGATACGGCACTTCGTAAGATGCGACGGTCTTGGCGTGCATATGTGCGCCTTAGCTGTCCGGTCCCAGGCTGACGGGCACGTGCACCTTCTGTTGACCACCAGCGACAACATCGATGCACTGTGGAGACCTCTCGTCCCGCGTGTTGCGCAATTTTGCGGTATGACCACCCAATCTCCTGAAGACCCACTATACACCCTCGCTCAAACTCCGTCAATTGCGCAAACGGTGCACGTTTACGCTGTTGCGGCATGCTAATAATGTTGCAGACGCAGACGGAGGTCCGTTTGACAAGGCAAACTGGCTGCTACTGGCTCTGAAAGTCAGCAAGTGGAAGGAACAGCTACATCAGTAATAAAAAAATTTCTTTTAGATTTGACTATAAATATTATGTCTGGTTTGTTCTTCTGTTGTGTCTGTAATGATTTGCTTATCCCAGTACAAAGAGGCATTTGTATTTTCCCAGAAAGTGGTGGAATTATTATTATATTTTTATTATTTTTGTTATTATTATTATTGTCCGTCCATCCAGTCTTCCTTTTCAAAACTACAAATGAGCTGAGCGGTCACTGCAATGTAAGCTTTATCAGCTACGATAGAATTGTCACTGAGCACTAGCACCCTTTTCAGTTATGAACACAAGTTTTGGGTAATTAGGTACTGTTGTTAATACTATCTTAAAAAGCCAAAAAGAAATTTTAAGTCATTCAAACTATTGAACCAATTTTAAATTTTTATTACAAATATTTTTAACTTTGTACTTGATTTTATATTATTAGCCAACAGGTTTAAACATTTTGGGATAAGATAAAGGAATATTTTAGCAAAGAAATATTTATTCACCCATGGTCTAACAAATGTTCTCGTGTTGTGCTTCTAATAGTGGTTAGTTGTATAAATTTTCAGCGCACCTGTTGCCACCCTTTTCATAATATAATCTAAAAACTGTAAAGGTTCATAAATTTTCGATTCATAAAATTCATAAGTTTTGGAGATCTTGATCAGTGTCATCTTTTGGCATTAAACAATAATATTATAATAAAACATTTTTGCGTTACTTACAGTTTGTTAATTAGTGTTTCTTGAGTCTCTCCCCAGAATTAGAACGCTTTCTTGAGGGATTTTACATTTATCTAGTTCAGTTAATTCACAGTTTTCGCTCAAAATGTATACAAGTTTATTGGTTAGATAACCCAACGTTGGCCACGTGGAGTGGATGATGATCCCAACTTTAAAATGTTTTATATAATTATTAGTATTGGCATTTGCACGTCTATCGATGGTATTTGTCGGAGTATGAATTAATTCTGGGTTCCAACCGGCTTCCAAAGAAATTAATTATGTGATATTTTTGGGTTCTATAACACCTTTCGCAATATATGAGCAGTTCCACATCTTGAATCGTACAATTCTTGCCACGTACAGAGAACTCCATTAGGTTCCTTCTTAGGTCATTTGATACCTAACTAACAATAATGACAGGAACAAGTTTGGTGTTTACATTCCACATCCTGCTTACTTCAATAGCTAGATCTCTGTACTGTAACTTTTTATTATATATTATTATTATTTATTATTATTATTTACCTTTTTATTACGTTTGTTGTCTTTCATGGATACAAATTCGATAATAATCAAGTGTGTACCTTTTCAACTCGAAATATTACCAAATGTTATGAAAAATATTAACATAAAAATAACTGCTGTTTACGTACCATTTTCTAAATGAAAAGATTTTTACTTCACGAAAAAGTATCAAAAATTTAAAGTACATAACATTTTTATACAGTGTTAAAGCTTTAAACATGCTTATATTGTACGACATATTATTTTTTTAATGATTCACTGCATTAGAGAGTACTGAAATTTACTGAAGTTCCGTGTGAGCATAAAATCAAATAATATTTTTATTAAAAACACGCTTTATTTACGTTTAAACCTTCAAGTTTCCATTGTTTTTCATTCCTTGATAGTATTCGAATTAGTGAGAATAAATAAACTCATGTTAATACATATATCGAAACATTCGGAACTAGTAGTTCACTTCGAGTTACGCCTTTTTTGGTTTTAGGTGTGGCCCTCACAAGAAGTTACGTATCTTTTGTTGTTGTTTTTTAGGTGTGACCCCCACATGAAGTTACATATCCTTTTCCACTGTGGTTGTAGTTATTCTTCATTGAATCGCTTACAAAGTCATTAAAACTAGGTTCGCTACAGCAAATTATATAGCTAAAAAACAAACGTATACAAACGTATGCAAAAATTCTACGCACATGAATAGTAAGAGAGGTTACTCACCACGTCGAAGACTTCCAATAAATGCATAGGCAAAAATTAATGTTTTCTGGGAATTTATACATTGTTGATGAATTAAGGAATACCGAGAATGCCAAGGCTCTATAAGTGCAATAACAGGAACATAAAAAGAAATTCTTGCTAGGCTGATGCGTCCCCTCTGTTACAGACAGGCTTAAATTTATTTATATTTTATTGAATTTCAAATAAATTTACATATATTTTTTTCAATTCAATCAGATTATAACTTTTGGAAAATTTGAAACTTATTCGGGAAGACCTCACGGCGTTTGGCAGGACCGTTCATGGCCACTTAAATTTTAACCGTTTTCTGTACGCGCCGTGGATGGTCGGTTATGTGGTTCAGTGGGCCGAGAGGTGGCGCGCCAACGCTGTAACAGTCAGAAGATGTCAATTACGGATTTAAGCATGGGCTTGAATCCGCATTGACATCGTCTGTCAAAGTCACCCTAATCGCCTTCATATCGTCATTGGCAATAGGTTCCGCACTCCTTAGCTAAAACACAATAAGAACGTCACAGCAAACACGTAGGTAGACGGAGTTGTGGCGTCATCGCCACCCACGCGGACACCGTCCCAGCTACAACGCGTCCACAACAGGACACTTTCTCCGACTGCTCCAAAGGGCCCGCCCGACCGGGGGCGGGGGACGAAACATCGGCGAGGCACAAGGGCGGCGAAGGCGGAAGGCGTTCATTTAGGACAGAACTTCGAAAAAGTCTTTACTTTGGTTCTGTACCCACAACTATTTGGAAGTTATGCGAAATATATGATTGTAAAATTTTCATTTATAATATCATACCACATTTTGACTCAGGGAAAACTCAGGGAAAAAGGACTCAGCACGTGAAAAAGTGAACACACGAGAAACATAGAGTAATTAATGACTTTTAGTCTAACTACAGCAGCATTGTTTTTCATTTATTTCGTCTCATAATATGTTTCTCACAATTACTTTACCAAGTTTATAGTTCTTTCCTCTAATTCTCTAGTTTCGCTCTTGTGTTTGTCATTAAAATTCCTTTCTGACCAATCCGATGATCTTTCCTGCTTTTACGTCCTCCGCACGGTGAACAACGATATTAGAATGTATTATTTTCCTGAGTGTTTTTATTATTGCATTAAATTAGTGTATTCGAATTGTTTGTTGTTATCACGTAAATGCAGAAGTCGTGAACAAGAACTTTCTCATTTCTCGCTCCCTTCGAACTTTCCCTTCAAACAACTTTAATAAAAAGAAATTTTCTTAATAAAAAATAAATCCTATAAACATACAAATTATTTAGGTACAAAATAACTTGATTAGAAAGAGGATTCAATTATCTAGTAATAAAATTGGCAACAACAAATAAGACAAGAATAACATTGATGAGTGAAAATGAAAACGAGTATGTTTTTCTTTCAAATATTAAGCGATTGATTTTTTTAAATGAACGATGGTAAACTTTTTCTCTTCAAACTCATCTCAAAATACGTATGAAAAAATGTTTTACTCACCGGGCAAACGCCAGAAGAGTTGGCTGTACCGTGTAGGATCCCCAGCAAACTTTCCAAGCGATCATACTCTTCCCGTAGACCCCAGATCTCTCGTCTAAGCAGCTCGTTCTCCCGACGGAGTTTCTTGATATCGTTTTGTCCTGAAATTGAAAGGTACAAAAATAATAGCTAGAATAAGAGGAGGGAGGTAGAAACAAACAGATTTTGTGCTCATCATACCTGCGTATAGTCAGCGGCGCCCATATTGAGAAACGAAATAAAATTTTACTATAATTTTGTGCTCCAACAGAGGGCACCGAAACATATACCTCTTTTTGGGTGCAGCTAACTATACTTAAAGCTAACTAGTATTGGCAAAATAAATAGGAAGAAATAAATAAAAGTTATTACAGCATAATTTTATGCTTATTTATTGCTGACAATGGACACAAAAACATATTAATTTAAATATTTCAATACGATATAATAAGTTTTTTCAATGTCATTAAATATGCAACCTGTCACACTCTTTATAATAAACTTCCTACAAATTACAGGGTTTATGCTAGCCATTTACTTCTTAATAATAATAATAAATTTATTGTCAAAAAACAGTACAAACTGCGTATGACCACGTGGAGGGAAAAAAACTAATTTACTCTCCGGAAGCAAGCAAGGGACCATCCCATCAATTCCGATCAAGGGCCCTAAGGCAGAGGCGGATTCAAAAAATTCAGCAAAAATTCCTAGATAAGATAAAAAGTTAGCTGCGAGTTATAATACTAATAGAATGTCAATATGTTTGTAATTTTAAGCAAAAAATTACATGTAAGTTATTCTAAACTAAACTAAAAACACTACGCATTAAATATTTTTACTGGGGTATGCTGCTCTAATCTTGTACCACGGTAAAAAAATTGTGTTTCGAAATTAGTCAAAAGAACAAGTGATTTGTATCTGCTGTTTTCAAAAGTCTAGAAAGCGGCACGTTTGGATAAAAATTCACACGGTCTACATGGCGTCGTGGGAAGGGCCTGAAATTGGGAATCAGCAGTCTTCAAAAGCACATTGGGTGATGCAAAGTCGTGGGAACATGTTAATATGCATATCATATTATGATTCAGGGAGTTCATTCACGAATGCCACACAATAAGCAAAAGTACTCAGTCGTTTAGTGGTTTGTGGCGTCCCTCTCCCCACTTCTGTTCTCACCCTTCGATGTGGACTGACCTCCAGTTTAAAATCTACAGAGTGATCCAAACCGACGAGAAAAAAGAACTATCATTTAGTTGACGATCTTATGCGTTCGATGTATTTACCTCCTGTGTTTTTTACAGCGTAATTTAACTTCATATTATGTACAAGTAATCATTATAGTAGCGTTTGACGGCATTTACTGGAAAATATATTATGCGGAGTAAACGTTACTCCTCGCAGATTAACATTTTCATAAGTTAACGTTCATGAAGAGAAAAATGAACCTTGAGCAAAGTGACATTGCACGAGGAATATAGTCTCTTGCTACATCAAATACAATAACCAAAAACAGTATAAATATAACTTTTTATTTTTATTTACCTTCCCTACACCGCTTAGCCTACCTATGTAATAATGGACCATTGCGTATTTGACTATATATAAAATATGACTAATTTAACATTTAAAATATTCAGTTACTTTTAACGGTTAACTTTAACATCCGTTAAATTTTCCACAACAAACTACCGCTTTAACAATAAATTAAGTTAACTTTTGGAGTAATGGATTAACGGTAAATGAAGTTCAATTTCAGATAAATTTTGCCCACCTCTGCAAGTTATTCTTTTATTTGAGTACTAACAAACAATGAGTCATTCTTTTCTCGCGATGCAATAAATAAAAAATTAAAACTTTCTTTTCATTGCAGTTTTCTATTCTTGGTAGAATAAATAACAAATAAGCCACAACTTTTTTGTGTTAAAATGTATAAGTAAGACAAATGCAAATACGGACGCACAAGTATGCACATCTTTTCAATCACTAATAAATTCAAAGTAATCGCCATTAGTTACAACACACTTATGACATCGATTATACAGCTGCTGGATACTATCAGCAAACGTTTCTTTCGGTATCGCCCAAGCATCTTTGTCACATGTTGTTAGATCTGTATAATGTCGGACAAGCTTAGGCTTTTTAGGACTCCTTTCAGGCGGAGAAACAAGAAGTCTGCAGGTGCCCGATCTAGATAATATGGAGAGCGTTGGAGGACAGTCACCTGGTGAGTAGCGAGGAAGTGTCTTACGCGGTTCGCAATGTGTGGACGAGCGTTGTCGTGGAGCAGATTCCACTGTCCACTCTAGTACTGTGACCGAACCCGCAGGATGCATTGCAGCAACCGCTTCAAAGCTCCCTCATAGGATTCTGCGTTGACGGTTGTACCCGTGGGTACAAATACATGATGGATCAAGCCGTTACTGTCAAAAAATGCAATCAACAACGTCTTAATCCTGGAATTAGTCAAACGACATTTTTGGGGAGGGGATAACGACGATGAACACCATTCCATAGACTGTCGTTCGGTCTCCGGATCGTACCACGACTCATTCCAAGAACTGCATATTCCGGTTACACAAGTCGATGAAATCTCCAGAGGTTTCTAATCGGTGTTGCTTTTGTTCGTCTGACAGCTTGTGCGGTACAAACCGGGCACAAATCTTAGGTTTTTGCAAATGTTCGTGAACAATGGTGCTCACACTGTCTAGGTTTATCTTCAATTCTTTTGCTATCATTCTTAAAGACAGCCGCCGATCATCCGCAAACATCCTTTGCTCTAGTTCGATGTTGTCTGGAATTGTGCATGATGACGGTCCACCCGCACGTGGCTCATCTTCGACGTATTCCTTTCCGTCTCAAATGCATTTAAACCACTAATAAACTCAATTTTTACTCACTCCTTCCATACCGTACACTTTCATCCCAAAAAGTTTTTTTGCGTCCCAAAAAGTTTTTGAATACCAATGTGTTGATTTGTACTTTTTATTTCCTTGAAAATAGCATTAACGATTACATTGCTAAAAAGGAACTAATTTGTAACACAAAAAAACTTGTGTTTGTTGTGTTTTGAACTTGTACAAAAAACCGTAAACACTTCGATATTACATGAGCTAACCTATAAAACACAGTACCCTCAGGCGAGATCACGACGAAATGTCAAGACCTACTCGATACTACTACCTTTTTATGTTTACAAACGGTAATCTCTAGTGTGATCAAGTAGGTTGTGTTAAATCAAGGAGACTATACACTCCTTGTGTGAAATGTAGCGTTCAAGCTAAGTTCAAGCGTCGTCGAACGTCGCGCTTGTAGCGCGCTACAGTGTCGCTGTCGCTCACGTAGGACAGTCTCGTAACTACAAGCGAGTTTGAATCCTGTCGCTTGAAGTTGTCGCTCGCGTTTGTCGCCCACGAAGGACACGGTCTAACTGTCGTGATTTGCACGCTAGGGGGTACTAGTTGCCATGTCTCTCACTGCGTCTGCATGAGCGCAACATCCAAACCAGCGCGGTTATTGAACAATGGGACCATTCACCGAACTTTTCTAACGCACCTTGTAAAAAACCACCAAATTTTCTTATGCCAGTACTCACATGGCAACTCCTATTTCCTTAACTTCTCCTCTTCATCTTTTCCCTTCTTGACCATCATCTTACAAAATACACAATACTACACTACCTAGCCATCATCATTGTACAATTCCAATATACCACCTTCAAACCATCTAATGTACTGATGTACAACAATATGAATCGTTTATGCTAAAGTTGTTTTTCATATCAATAATGGTGTACCCACATTACTAGACGGTTAATACCTAGCAACAAACCATCAAAATTTTAAAATATTGACACATAACAATAACATAAAATTATTAATTTATCGATCTGTCCTTTTCACACAAAGCATACCTATTACCAGTTTATAGATACGTGTTTACATTAAATAAACAATAGAATGTTAACCTACAGGGCTCAAAATTTATTTTAACAGATTTAAATAATTACTTTTTAGTGATCAAGATACTATAAAAATCTGAACATCCATCTATATCCGTTCCATTGTTAATAAAACGAGGAGTGTTTTTTATTGTTAGCATTTCACACTATCAGTTTTCTCTGATATTCTGTACTAAGAGAAATTTTTGTATTATTGATACCAAAATTGTGCTTTTCTTCTATGGCATGTTTTGAAAGAGTCGTTCACTTTTGTTTTTATTGATAGAATATTTGTGCTTGTAGATTCTACAATTTAAGTATTGAACGGTGCTGCCAATGGTGGAACTTTATCACAATCTAAACAGTGAATATTATACACTACATTAGATTTTAAACTGTTTGGAATGGAGTACTTTAGTTTTGTGAAAACGTGTATTTTTTCCTGTGATGAAATACTAATTGATTCCGTACATATTTCTCAAAGATTTTTTAATCTTTTCACTTAGTCCTTGAACATATGGGAATATCATAAATTGCTTGGTGGGAGTTTCTATATTGTTTTTACAGTTACTTCCTTCACTTTCTTTGCTCTCAATTTTAAACCGTAATAAATTGATTTTACGATTTGGAAACTTGTTTTGATTTAAAATATTGAAAAACTTACTTTTTTGTCTTAGAAAAGCATTGAGAGATAATTCTTTAACTCTTTTTATGAAATTAGTTGCAGTATTAACATTTTTAGATTGTGGATGATTTGATAAGAAATTAATCATTATACTCGATGAATACACTATTTGGTACCAATTTGTGATCATACTACCACCTTGTTGTACATGTACTGTCATATCAAGGAAAGGTGAAATGTTATTTACCGACAGCGGTGGCCTAGTAGCGTCTTCGTTTCCGCGATCCCGCTGAGCTGTAGAGCGTGGATTCAAATCCTTCTCGTTCGAATTAAGTGAGGTTTTCAGGTAGGGTTTCCCTCACTCCAGACAAATGTCGGTTCGGTACCATAAGTTCCCCGGAAACCCAACATCTCTCCTTCCCAATTCCCATATCCAAGTTCAATGGTTCGATCGAAGAGCAGGTCTCATGGTCTGAACTTTGCCAAAAGATATTAAGTAAATAAATAAGTTATGTATAAACGTAGGCTTCCGCGGCCGGAGTCAGTATGAACTTGTCTGACCGGGACAAACCGCATCTTAGTAGATACAACTACCAACGTTTCGGCCATCATGCTGTGACCTTCTTCAGGTCGTACAGACCTAAGTCGCTGTCGTACTCTGCGAGGTCGAACGAGTCACGCGTCGGTTACATAGGTTCGGTTGGGGGGGCATCATCCTGATTGGCCGAGCGCGGCGGACAATCAGCGCGGGCCGAGCGGGACCAGGTGGGGCGGGTGTGGAGTCACTCTGCGCTTGGCGCCTGAGCGCGGTGGAACGCTTAGGGGGAGTTAGTGCCCAACTCCTGGCGCTGCTCAGGATCAAGCCACGATCAACATTAAGATTGTTCGGTGTTCTGGCAATCTCTACGGCTTCCTTGATTCGTCTGGGCCACCAACAATCCTCCTTAGTAATAATATGGGCGCCGTCAAAATTAAAGTCATGTCCTGTTTCGATCGCATGGAGGGTCACGGCTGATTTGGTTGTCCTATCGTACTTAAAATGTCGAATGTGTTCCCTCATTCTCTCTTCCACAGTTCGTCCTGTGTCTCCTATATATTCGCGACCGCAACTACAAGGTATGGAATAAATACCAGCCGACACCAGAGGGGGTAACTTGTCTTTAACTTTGACAAGTGATTTACCCAACCTTTCAGGTGCGCTGAAGACAGATCGTATATCATGTTTCTTTAGAATTTTACCAACCTTGTCAGTTACTCCTTCAACATAAGAGAGTAAGGCGGTTTTGGATAACTCACGGTTTTCTACATCCTCCGTACGAACATTATGAGTAGGTTTAAGGGCATTGTTTATGGCTTTGTTGTTGTAGCCATTATTGCGAAAAGTATCACGCAAAAGTCTCAATTCCTGGTCTAAGCTCTCTTTGTCACACACTTTCCTTGCTCGGGTGACTAATGTTTTTAACACAACACTTTTGATTGCTGGATGATGGTGTGTCTCAGCATTCAAGTAACGGTTGGTGTGAGTTGGCTTGCGGTACACGCTATGTGCAAGAGAGCCATCATCCTTCCTTTTCAGGAGCACTTCTAAGAACTATATTAACTTTATCACTTAAAATGTAAATATAGGTATTCCTGTTGATTGTGTCCGCTGATTTATCAAGTACATTCGATTTCATGAATATTGAATCTCTTAGTAAGGAGCCGAACTTCATTACTTACTGATGGCTGAAACCTGGCAGCTACGAAAGTCACTAGAGCACTGATTAGAATACAAAATATTACTTCTTTTAAGCGCCAACACCAAGTTGAGTGCACTGCGCAGATCCCATGGGGCTCCTGCAAGCCTGTTCGCACATTTGTATTTCCCCACCTGATCATTTAAGGCAAATAATTTCTATATTTATCGTAACATGTATTACGGGAAAATCAAGAAATTACCTTACTTTTTATTGGTATTACTTCTTCTATATGTGATTGAGAATTTTACCAGACGCCGATTGTTTTACTAGTGCAAGATTTACAAAGTAACAAAATAAGTAAAAATGCGTGAAATAACATTGAAATGTTAAAATAGTTACAGTAGATTCATGAAAAAATAAAAATTTTGAAAAATGAAATAGATATCGACGTTTGAATGAATGTGTAAAAATATTTGGCGCTCACCTACAAGATCTCGATGAGACTGTTCTTTCAAAATTAACATTTGAGCAATTTGACTTCAAGGATTGGTGTAAAAACTATCAAATTAATCTACATATTTTTTTGGTTTATTACCTATGCCACAAGGTACGTAGTTATGATACAAACTATATATATTAGTGACCTAAAAATTAGATTTCAAATCTTTTTCGCTGATTGCTATTTTACTAAAACAAAAGGGGGTATTTGGTTTATAAAACTATTCTCTCATACAAATAAAAAATTAAGTCGTTTTATTTGTATCCTCTAAAACCAACCCATTTACAGGGTATTGCTATAAAAAATCGCCCTTTCCACATATTTTAACTTGTATATCTAAAGCTGGCTCATACAAAAATGAATAATTCAGTCTCACATTCAGAAGGGATTCCAAACAAAACTCGAAAATAATTTTTGTTTCCAAATCTGAAGACTTCTAATAATGATAAAAAATTAAAGAATTGAGCAATAAATTGTGAATAATCGTTTATTGAAAGACAAGAATTCATCACATAAAATCAATCATACAGTTTCATAGAGCAGGCAAGCATAAAGGATGTGAGTACTTTAACAATTCTGGACAACAACAAAAAATCACTGTACGACTATCATCTCTTTGATGTATGCACCATATTAGATGTAATTCCGAAGATAAATTTTAAGTCAGAAATATATAGGTCAATTGTATATTTTAGAAAAAGAATTGTGAAGCCATAAGTAACAACGGTTGGAATCTTCGCAATCCAAATTGCTATCCTTTCCGGATTTTTAGGGAAACGAAATAGCTTGAAACCTTTCCGGTGTATATTACTACATCCGACAGTACAATAGCACAACATAGTGACGCGTCACAAGCTGATCATAAGTAATGAAAAAAATCACGAACACTAACTAGTCAACATGGAATACTGCCTTATTAGAGCGGAACGATGAGCATCAAGAAGGTGGGTCAAAACCACGCGAATGGTATCGTCCAATCGACGTTCAGTTATGTCGGTAAATAGCTCTTCCAAAGGTGTCAGAATCTTATGTATCTACGGCCTTGTTTTAGACTTATCTGCCAATTACCCTTGTCTAGAAATTCGACCAGAGGAGGTCGTAACCGCTCTTACTTAGCCAACAGGATGCACCACAGTAGCGGATGATTCTCAATTCGTACCGAGGTATTATAGATCCCTTTTCAACCTTTTCTCGCGGTCAAAATAGTTTTTCAATTCTAGTCTGCCCTTTTAGGTACACATCAGCTGTCCAACCACCAAAAAGTGTTTTGAATACTTTTAAATGTATGAAAATACTTTTAAAAATAATGGTGTATCCCTTATACTGTTTGTCTTAATTCATCCCACATGGAGAATAAGATACCCCTTGCTTTCAAGATACACCTTGAAATATAAAGGTGTCTCAGACCTCGAGAAAATAAGTTAGTTTTATATACGAATGAAGAATATATGAATATATCGAAATCGTCCATGAAAACTCGTGAGTTGTAATGTATTTATTTATCTTTATGAATTAATTCGAATGAGTGGTTTCCAAAATTGATAAAATACATGTGTTTTCAATAAAATGTATGTTCATGATACGTCTTTTAACTGTATGGTTTTTACGGATATTTTAAAAATTTGGTGATACGTAAATTCGTTAACAATCTAAATCCAGTTTATTTGAAAATTATTTCATGTAACACTTTCCAGAGTGTATCATAAAATTTTCAAGCACTAAATAATTTCTTTAGTCAATTTTGTAGATGCTTTAATTACACGGATATGATAAATTCGTTTGTGAAATTGTATAAATATTTTTGTCTTTAGATAGTTAATTTTGGATGATATACATAAATCTTTTGCAAACGAGGCTCTGGCGACCGTATTGGAGAGTATGCATCTTACCTTTATGCAGCTAAGGGTGAAATGCCGAGACACTTGCGCACACCATCAAAGCGCAGAGGTAGGTAATCAGACCTTAAAGACAGTAGCCCTGTCAGATTACTCGGAGAGTAGCGGGCCAATCACCCATTCTCACCCTCTTAAATTTTAAAACTATTAAAGAAACAGATGTAAATAACCGGTCTGAAAAGGACAAACTTTGGCATGAAAACGGAGACGAAAATTGGATTCTGGAATGTAAGTACACTATGACCTAGGGAAGCTCAGGTAGGTTATAAATGAAACACAAGGATAATAAGAGGAAATTTTGGGGTTAAGTGAGATCAGATGGAAGCAATTTGGAACCTTTCTATCATTGGATCGTTGTTATACTTTGGTGTTCCAGAAGATAAACAACATGTAAGTGGCGTGGGCATACTTTCTAATAAAACTGCAAAGAAGAGCTTGATAAAATGGCAGCCAGTGTCCGATAGAATAATTACCGCACGATTTAAAACTAAAACAAGAAATGTTACAACAGTAAAATGCTATGCCCCCACAGGAAACGCAAAACGAAATGCCAAACTTGACTTCTGTTCTGAGTTAAAGCAGGCCGTAACCAAATATAATCAAAGAGATAAAATTGTTGTCATGGGCGATCTTCATGCTAAGGTGGGTAGTGATAATAGGGAATTGCAGTATGTGATGGGATCCTATGGAGTTCGGAGAAATAAATGAAAATGGGGAAATGTTTGTCGAATGCTTTACTGATTATGAACTTGTTATAGGAGGTACGCTATTTCCCCATAAAAAGTGTAACAAAACATCTTAGATTTCTCCTGATGCACAAACAGAGAACCAAATTCACAGAGTAATAATGTGGAAAGCATATGTGAGGGTATCAAGTATGGTCTCCTGGGTGTGAGCGAAAGGGTGACTAGATTCGGGAGGAAAGAGCGCAAGAGATAGGATGACAAATGATACATGAGTGAAAAATTGAACATAGGAAGAATATTAAGCAAAACATAAAACATGTAAATCACGAGGGAGGAAAAGAGAATTAATGCAGGAATATAATGCAAAAATAAGAAAGTTAAAAGTATTCTTCAAGGAATAAAAGAGAACGGATAAATGAAATGGCAAGCAAAGCAGAAGAAGCTGCAAGTAAAGGAGATATTAAGTACACCATATCACACGGATTTAATCAGTAAAGAAGGAAAGCTTTTAACACGTGAAGATGATACAAAGATGGGAAGAGTTCTATCGAGAAACACTAAATTGGGAAACGCAAGAAGATGTGCAACAGATACCTGAAAATGAGGAAGGGATGTACCTGCAGATTGAAATAAGTGAGGAAGCGCGAACCCTTCCTAAAACTCTCACAGACCTCAAACAAGCAAAAGATTGTAAAGCATCAGGTAAAGATATTTGCCCTGAAATACTCATTGAAAATGTAGATACAACAGCACAGTTACTGGTAGATCTCTTTCAGAACGCGTGTGGAGAAGGGGAGGTCCCCAAGGACTGGAAGACCCGATTAATGGTCAAGATACCAAAGAAAGGTGATCAAACAAGATGCTATAATTGAGAGGTATTTCCCTGTTATCGGCACATTGCCGTTTCCGTGGTGTTGTGGAACATTCTACAATCTAGTGCGATATTTTTATTGCTTTTCGCATTAACATTATCTTTGTGATGTATTCTTCAAAGTTTTGATATATGTCCTTTGTTTGAATGTATTTTGTCCAGTATTTTGTGTCGTGTATTCCTTGTTGCGCCAACTGTCTTATCCAAAGTGCACAATCTTGTCCAAAAATACTGCAACCTTCTAAAATGTGGTCTACTGTATCATTTGTTCTCCCGCATGCAGATATTTCATCATCGGTAATTTTTCGTTTGTGCCAATATGTTTTTAAATCCCCATGGTTTGTTGAAATCTCCATCATATGTGGTGTAGGTCGAAACCATTTTCGGTTTTTGTAACTGTAATGCACATTTTTTTAAAATCTGTACGTATATCGCACAGGGTTGTATTATATCAACATTGTTATTCTTGCTGGTGATGGATGACATGAGAAGAGTTACCGGTGAGAAGAAACGTGGCCTTCACTGGAACATCTGCGATGTATTGGAGGATTTGGATTATGCTGACGACATCTGCTTGGTATATCGATGCTCAGCAAAATGTATGGCACCTGCAATGGGAAACTGCAATCGCTGGCTTAAAAACAAATACTACAAAAACAAAAGATCTTCGTATTATGTCGAAAACTCGAAAGTTATTGGACGTCGAGGATCAAGAGCTTGAACGAGTGAACACCTTTGTTTACCTTTGAAGTATTATTATGGATACGGGTGGAACCGTGGAGAATGTTAAAAACAGAACCTCTAAGGCAAATGCCGTCTTTATAGAGCACTATCCTGTATGGATAAATAAGTTATTAACAACTAGGACCAAATAAAACATCTTTAAGTAAATGTTAAAGAAGTGCTCCTATATAGTTCTTAGACATGGCTGGCTGATAAGTCTACAAGGCATAAACTCCAAACATTTGTCAATAGATGCATCAGGAAAATTTTGAGGATATTTTGGCTGTTAAAAATATGAAATGCCTTGTTGGAACTGGCGGGCAAGGAACAAATAGAGAAGCAAATTCAAAAACGCAAATAGAAGAGGATTGGCCATACTCTTCGGAAATTGGCGGACAACATTCCGAGGCAGGCACTGAATCAGCAAAGTCAGCGAAAATAGGAACGTCCAAGAGGATCATGGCGAAGAACTGTTCAAAAGGAGGTGGAAAGCAACATGAAGTCGTAGAACGAAGTTAAACCTATGGCGGCGAATCGTGTCAGACGGAAGAAATTTACTGAAGCCCCATGCTCCATACAGCAGCGAAAGGATTGAAGAAGACCCCGGACAAAGTGAGCTAAAAAATCCAGATCTGTTGACAGATGTTTTGATACCCGCAGTAGGGTAAAATTTACCATTTCACATTGCCAATTTTTTCTTTGAGGGTTGACGTAATTGTTTGTATCTTTGTTTAACAACGGAAATAAATATTTTTTTCTGTTTTTGTTTTATTTGTGATTTTTTCAAAATCTGAATATTTAGTAATGATGGATTTAAGTTTCTTTTCAAATTCCAGGCAACGTCGGGTAGTTCTGCTGGAATAAAGTTCCTAAGGAATAAAATATTCCTAAGGTTTTGGATGATTTGGAAATGAGTCAAAGCGGGGAGGGNGGGGGGGGGGGGAATCTTACAAATCGCTTTTTTCGGGGGACAGTATTATAGGATTGGGGGCCACTCCTGAATTTTTTATATGACAATGATGATCATGTTTAGCGTCGTTTTAAAGAGAATTATTTCGGATATAATACTCATTTACAACATACAATATATTTTAATACAATAATGATAAAAACATAATTCCAATGTATAACAATACGAATAAATTCTTTGAATTACTAGAGCAATACCTAGAGCAAGATAAGCATAGTCTTGGTGTAGTTTTGAGAAGTCACTACTCGACATCTTTATCTCAAAATCTCACTAACTTATTATTTCAGTAAATTGATGAAATGAGCAAAAAATTGAAGAAATGTGTTTTTATTCTTCGCCGGATTCTTCTTTTACCCTGATATTTTTGAAAAACAAAAATCATCGCGCTGATACTAAAATACCACATTTTCCCGATCTCACTTTTTGCATCAGCAAGCAACTGTGTAGAAAATGAATGAGGCAATAGTCGTCATGAGTGCTTGGAACGGCGACAAAAAGGGTTACTTACTCGTAATAATTATGTTTATTTCAGAATAAATGAGTACTTCACAGAAACATCCCACTTATCATTACATATCAAAACTTTAGCAAATCTTATACATCATAACTTTACCAAATCTTACTATCACAACTAATTATTTATTTCTATTTATTTTTATTTACTAATATTACTATTCGTATGAGACACTATGGACTACGTTCATTTCAACAAGGTTTTCCTTTCTTCTTCTCTTTCCACCACTCCTTCATTCCTTCTCTATGCTTATCTTTTCTTTCCTCCGTCCAGCTTGCACCCGTCTCTTTCTTAGGCTTTTCCTGGAAACCTTTACTCCTTTGTAATTGAGGTGTCCATAAAAGGCAATTCTCCTTTTCCTAATTGTGTCTAATTTTTTCAAGTTTCTTTGTTTTGACGTTTCCTGTACTCTTCTCCATCTTTTATTGATAATTATTTATTATAATAAAATTCATTATAAGAATGTGAAGAGTATTTATCATAAGTATATAATCTTACACATTGGTAATCCGCAAAGTAGTTTACCACAATTAAATATAAATAAATATTTTTTCTTTAGAAAATCTGCAGTGACTGAACTTGGAAACTGAAATCTAGTATTCAGGGAATTGCTTCCGAATATCACTGACGTAAAGATTACTTGAATAATTTGATTTGTACTTGTATATGTTCTAATTCTGTAATACGTGTCGACTATAGAAAAAAAGTTGGAGAGTAACGCTCTGGTAGTCCTCCCTTACCTTAAAAACGACAGAAATTCAACAATAAAAGCTACAAATCACGATTAAAACACTTTAAGTTCAAGATAAAATAAGATATTTCATGCTGGACAATTTTCGGCAAAAAATCAAAATTTAATCTAACCTGTCCTAGTGGCAACACGTTGTATTACTGTCACTCAGACGTATGACCACACCCACTTTTTCCCTGACCACCTTATGTTCGTCATGAACAAAATAGAATGCACCTTTTCTAATTAAGAAGGAATTGGATATTGTGTCACAATTAAAATCAGGAAGAAATAATACTCTTAACCTTTCTTTTTGGCTCTAAAAACCAAATAGTTATACTTAATAAAAAAAACATGTTTAACGTCGGTATTATAGGCTCACTCCGGGAGTAGTTACTTCTTAAAATCGGTGTAAGCAAGGGATATTTTTTACTAAAAATGGCGTTTTAAGGTTGGCGTATCTAGTCTCGGAGCAATGCTAGAGTATTGCGGATAAAAACCCTCGGCAATGTCGTATCTTGTGAGCTCTCTGACATTTTGATCGGAAAATGGAGTATTCTAAGAAAGTTTTGAATGTCTCACGACGTTATTGATATCAAGTCTATGGTTGTAATCATTGATACATCACGACGTTTACATAATTGAGACACGTAAATAGGAAACGTTCCAAGTGCCAACAACATGTTTTTTACAGGAGACACAACTGATTAAATGCCATAATCACGAAATAATCATCGTAAATTACTTGATTAATGTGAATGAAAAGCAAAATTATAGTCAACCGAAAAATATTTATTTGCCAAAACCTGCTTTCGACAGCTTATGCTGTCATCTTGTGGCCTACAATCAAGATACAGGAATATATCTTATTCCAAATATATTCATTAATTTCAATTTTTCATTTAATAATTTTGAAAACAAACATATATCATTCAACTATTTATATAATATTTAAAATATCTGAAACCAATTAGTATTAAATTCTCTGATTATTATTAACTACAATATACTAGTTCTCTCTATTTTAATACATATTTTTGTAATTATTACTGTATATAATTATTATTAAGACCATTTTGCCAATAGCTAAATATATTCCTGTATCTTGATTGTAGGTGACAGCATAAGCTGTCGTAAGGATTGAAATTGAACTCGACATTTAAAAAGTTGAGAAGTTACATAAATGCGAAGACAGTTATTGGAATGGAGCCCAATGGACATAGTGAAAGAAAATTATTAATAAAGTAAATAGCAAACAAAATAACAAAAAAGGTTCATCAGAGTAAGAAAAATGTATCAGAACCAGGGACTAGTGGAATGAGCAAATCCAATGAGGAGACTGCAGAAAGCTGGTGCTACCATCTGTTAATCTGACCATGACACAGATAGACAATGCAACAAGTTATTGCTGCTATGTGCACAAAAAATATGAAGGACTAACAAAACAAGATAAAATTCCTTATTTCCAGAGTTTATTTAGCATTCCCTTATAAGATAGTTTCAAATTGCATTCCGTATTAAAAGCATGTTAATAATACCTGTAATAACTTTCATTGTAATTTTTTGTGGCCTATATAATAATATGTTGACTATAAAAGGTTCCATTTCAGTTTACGTGATTCTCTCGAGAAAAAAAAATTAATGTCTTTTGGCGAGGTTCAAATCAGGAAACCTGTTCTTCCACCTAACCGTTGGACTTGGGTAAGGGATTTAGAAAGGACAGATGTTGGGTTGCCGGGGAATTTAAGGTACCGAACTTAAATTAATTAACATTAGTCTGGAGTAGGTGAAGAAAACCCCAGCTGAAAACCTCACCCAGTTCGGCCGAGCAGGGTTTGAACCCATGCTCTACCGCTCAGCGGGATCATGAAAGTGAAGACGCAACCACTAGACCACCGCCGTCGGCTTTTTTTTGATTTTAGGCATTATTTGATGCAATTCTGAAAATAACTTAGCGTGCGCAAACAATTATTTACGAAGTTATCGCCAAAATAGGCGAACGCCCATAACGCAACTATCGGTCATATCGATCGCAAAAAAAAAACATAAATAAATCATTTCATTATAAAATGATTCTCAAAAAAGAACACATGCAATAACAATTAATAACGAAATTACCGCACAACTATGCGACCTACAGTAATATATAGACTCACTCAAAATTACTATGAAATCTAATTAAAATACTCCACACATCACACTTAAAATAGTATTTTAAAAAGAAAACAAGTTGTACATGCAGTTCACAGTTTCATCAATACTGATTAGTTGGTAGCATATCGATTGGTATATAATAAATTGAAAATATTGTGGTATAGTATCACCAATCTTTATTATTATTAATTAAAGCGAAAGCTATTTCGCTGGTGTAGTCAGCATCTTCACGCTCTTAATTCCGACTACGTCAGAAGATACTGACTACGTCACAAGATATTGACTACGTCAGAAGATACTACGTCAGCGAAAAAGCTTTCGCTTTAATTAATAATAATAAAGATTGGTGAATCTATAACACAATATTTTCAATTTTATCTATACATAACGTATTTTATAGCCTAAGTTATTTTTGCGAAGGACACGTTCTCATCCTAACACCCTATACATAAAACAATTATTTTTTATCCATTTCACACTTTTGCCGATGCTCACATTGTATTTTTATAGCCAAAGTTGTTTTTAGTGGAAGACACGTTCTCATCCTAACACTTATTTACAAAACAAAATTAAATGTTTATCTAGTTCAGACTTTTGTCGATACTAACATAGTATTTTTATAGCCAAAGTTTTTATTAATGCTCAGGTATTGTAACAAAACGAAATGTAAAATTTCGAAGGACAAGCAAAACAAAAAATGAGCATGAGTTAAAGTGATGGTGTAATGGCTCGCCCTCATTCACCTCCGGCGTCATATCTTCTCTGGGTTCGTGTCTGTATTTTAATAAAAAAAAAGGACATATACTGGGGTTCCTACTAGGAAAATGCGTTATAAACAAATTAACTCAGTTATTTTAATGTTATCACACAACCAAAATACTACCCTTTTACGTCCCCCAAAAAGACACACATGGTACACTGAATTTAACACAGTTACTATCCTCAACACAAAAAAAAACCTTTAGTGAAAATTACATTATATTACATTGAGGATTTATTAACCTTTTCATATCACTGCTCATAGTTCTCAATGTATAATCAAGTTCAATAGTTCACTACTTGGGCTTTCATCATTTGTTAATAAATCATTATTCTTCTCGCCACTGCGCCTATTTTCTATAGTTGGATGCAACCAACTGTTGCGCTCTACCTTACAAGTTGACAGCTGATTCAGTCGATGCGAAAAATGGAGAGCAGACTTCCAGACGGCATTTCAGCAGGTCATCAATGGCGCGTGTAGTCGCTCCAGCAGGTGACGTCATCATTCTCGGAAAACCACCGGCTCGTTCCGCGAAACAGGAGTCCCAAGAGATTCCGGGTGGCCCCGTGTGAAAAACCACAACCGCGGCGTATTCGGACCGAATGAAGAGATCAACTCGACGGAATGTTCAACAACGTTGTTACAATTTAATGTTTTAGCGTTGGAACATCTTAGCGAACAATAGTAAAGTGCTTATAATTTAAAGGCACTGACGAAAATGCTCTATGATCCGAACATGAGTCTCGACCGGACAATATTCTGAGATGTGAGCTGCATCTCGAACGAAAAACTTTCTACAATCTGAGCTGTCTGAATATGAGCTCGAACGAAAATGTGAGAAGTTTCTCGAAGTACAATGTAGGATGGTCTCTGAGCTCGAACGAAAAATGTGAGATGTGAGCTGAAACGCTCTAAAAAATCTGACCGAAACTTCCAAGATGTGAGTGAGATTTATTTTGATGTTGCACTCGCTTAAATGGGTCTTCTGCTACGTCATTACCATTTCCACCCATGATCTAAAATTTTGAACAGTCATTGAGTGGAAGGTTGCAGGTTTGTTGGAAGTAAGATGGGCAGATATGTTGTGTATGACAGTGTCAGTGTGTGTTGGTTTCTAGTAAATGTCAAAAATTTGTTGGTTGTCAACAGTTTTTATGTTCATAACTAAAAAGTTCAGAGATTCTTCTTTTTCAATTTCCATAGTGAATTTAACAGAGGAATGTATGGAATTGAAGAAATCTGTAAAATTGTCAAGCTGTCAAAGTGTACCACTGCATAGTGCAATGATGTGACTGATTCTCCCAATGGAATCGAAATCCCCACTTCGCGACATTTCTATTCAGTGGCTAGATTTGACTCGTTTCTGGACGCGTCGGGCCAATCCATGAGCGGCGTATTCGACGCTTCTGGTTCTCAACGAACTTTTGACAACCATCTTTGCGGCGATCGCCCTCAAAGACGTAATATTTGTTTACGCTTCCCGCCCTTTAAAATATCCATCCTTTTAACATCTGGTGCTACGCACCCTAAACACTGGTCGCGGTGCACACCCTAGAGACTCCCACGAACGTTGTCTTCCTTTAAAACTACAAACCTATTGTGCTTTTGGGTTAGAGCATGCCTCGCCGCGCCCTGGTGCGACCTTCTCGTCCCTCTAAAGACACGCGAATTCAGTTGTTCCCTTCTTACGAACTACGTGTTATTTCCCGTAAGATAAAATCTGTTTATTCGGCTCTTACTTAGATTGTTTATTTGAATGAGTAATTTTATTCCAAACGGTCAAAAAGCTTTTATCCTATTTCTTTTATCGTTTGCTGCCTGTGGTTGCGGCCACCGTTCGTTTGAAATACATTTTGTACTGAAAATAATCTATTAACTTTGATTATTTATTGTAAATTAATCAAATCTTACAGTATATACGTTACTCATTTTAACAAAACTAGTTGTCTGGTGCAGTTAATTCTTTTATTGACACCTAGCATAAAATGTTTAAAATACGAGTAGTATAAAAGTAATAATAACCCTCGCAGGGGACACCACCTTATCGAAGCACTGCCCGTGCGGGTGGCGAGGGTTTGCATGCTTCAGTGAAGTTGAGGGCTATGCCGGCAGTAGCCTAGTTACTGACAGGGTTTCCCAAGCCGGACAGGTCTCAGTGAAGTCAGACGAAGTGTATTCCACAACGTCCTTTCTTACTCCCTGGGTGGATACTGTACCACTCATCTTCCATATTATTCCCAACTCACTCCATTTCTCCATCCCCCGCACTGTAGCTTTGCAGGGATAGGTGTTTATTCACCAAAGGATAGGGGGTGGCTACCGATAATAGCTTAATGGCTGGTTGTTCATCTCACGCAGAAAATGCTTACTGCTTAGGCATAACCAAGTGGCCAAGCAATTCCGGCACCTGCTCAACAAAAGACGCCTCAATAGTGAAAAGTAACTTTATTTGAAATCAAATGCTGGTAATGTCATATTTTTACGGCTGAGTCACGTAAACTGAAATTTACCCATTGGGTATGACTCATCTCTTCCGTAAAAGTATGACATTACCAGCATTTGGTCGAAAATATAAATAAGTAAGATTAACGTACCTGACAGTGTCCAGTATCAAGAAAAACTGTGCCGAAGGGTTCAAGGGGACACTATTTAAGAATCACAGATAATTAGGGGTGGGAGAGGGGTTCAATAAGAGCATTGACCAGGAAAGTTCTATGAGTAATTGGTTATTCCAAGAGAAGGGCTAAGAGAAGAGAAAGGTTGTTTATTTGTTCATTGCAGAGAGGGGTATTGTTTTAATAATTTATATATGTGGAAATTTTCCAAAATTAATCTCTTTCTGGATGTTTTCTATTTCAAGGATGTGGACGTTTTGATCAATGTTGAAGGAGTTGGTGAAAAGGCGTAGGAGGTTGACATTGGAATTTGGAGAGCTCTGTGGATCATTGAGTGGAAGGTTGCAGGTTTGTTGGAAGTAAGATGGGCAGATATGTTGTGTATGACAGTGTCAGTGTGTGTTGGTTTCTAGTAAATGTCAAAAATTTGTTGGTTGTCAACAGTTTTTATGTTCATAACTAAAAAGTTCAGAGATTCTTCTTTTTCAATTTCCATAGTGAATTTAACAGAGGAATGTATGAAATTGAAGAAATCTCTAAAATTGTCAAGCTGTCAAAGTGTACCACTGCATAGTGCAATGATGTCATTGACATATCTGTACCAATACCTTATGTTGGTTAATAGAGGATGCTTTGAGTTAATAATGTTATTTTCAAGACTGTCCATAAAAATATCTGCAAAGAGGGGAGCCCACTTTTCACTGTTACTAAGCATCTAGTAGTATAACCTCACCGAACACTTTGCTAAATATAGCGCAAATATGTAAAACCACAAATGTACATTACAAAAGTTTGTTTCTCACAGTGAACATCATAAAAATTAAACCAAATTTTCTTTCCCCTCTCTGAACTCTGCATTATCCATTGCATGGGAAAAACAGTAAGAAAGAAAGACAGAATGGACAGATAAATATAAATGCTTTTTATGAAATGTTTTAATTTTACAAATATAAAAATTCTGTGAATAATATCTGAATATACATTATCTCCCTCCGACTTTATAATTCAAGATGAAAAATGTTGCATTGATCAGTTATTGGTTCCAACAATAATCACTTTCCAAGCTGAATCATTGCAGATGTCGGTAAAATTCACGTTTGTCAAGACAATGAACAAGTCACAATGGCAAATCCTTAAAAGTAGCTAAATTGTATTTACAAACAAGATGCTTTTCTCTTGGATGATTTTATGTTGGATGTTCATGTGTATCACCAATTTTCTTTTTACATATTTGCATCAGGTAGAAAAACAACAAATCTTGCTTACAAATCTGTATTATAATGCAAAAGTAACTTCCACATTGCTAACCAGAGTTAATTAGTAATCTAAATATTTAATGTTATTCTTTTTCAGATTTTTAAGTAAATGGAATTAGTAAATTATTTATTCTACATTTGGTTCAAGAAGTGTTTTTCTTGTTGCATAATCAGTTACAGGTAAGAAAGAGAATGGTTTTAATTTGAATTTTCAAGCCAAGTAAACATACCAGTCTTCATATAAAACTTCCAACCATCAATGTAAAGAAAAGTTTCCTTAAAAATAAATAGCAATGACAACACACAACATAACAGAAAATTTAGAAGACCTAACAGTAATGTATTGTCATACTTTGCTTTGATGTCACTCCAATACTAATTTGATAAAAATGTAAAGGTTCCTGCAGCAGCACAGATATTCATATTTCTCTCAATATTCCATTTAATAACAAAACTGTTATCAGAATACTTCCATATTTGAAAGTAAAATTTCATTATTCAAAGCAATAATGAATGGTAATTCTAAGGATCTTCTCACCAGGATCTAAATGCTAATGACATNTACACATCTATGTACAAATTATACCCAAATTTAACAAAACCGAATGTGGTCCAGGTTTTTCTCCCGTTTTTCTTTGGGTAGAGGCAGATTTTATACACAGGTTCTCTAGGCTCTGGTCAATGGGCAGCAGTCTCATTAATACTGTTGTTAAAATTAATCTCAAATTTATAGTTCTTTTAATAGTTATGATTTACTAGCAATATTTTCTGAATAATTTAAAGATTTGATAATAGTATGTATTTGTTAAATAACTTTTACATATTATGAAATGTAAATTTGTTGGTATTCTGTTGACATTATAACATGTAGCCAGCTATTTTTATTTTTATCTTCAGGGGTCACATTTCGCCTTAGAGTGCAGGAATGTTTAATCCAACCCTACCTTGATTGGAATTGATGGGATGATCCCTTGCTTGCTTCCGGAGAGTAAATTAGTTTATTGTTCTCCATGTACTCATAAGCAGGTTGTAACTGCTTTTTTTTTAAAAAAAAAAATTACTATTATTATTATTATACGAAAGCTGATTTTGATTTTCAGGATATGGGAGAAACAAGCATGGAAGAACTTTCTCGTGGCACTTTCAAGCGTCAATCAAACGCAAATATAAATATTTTAATTCATGAACTGCAGTTAAGATGGTTAACATTTGTACAGAATTTTATTATCATCATTTCTTAAAACTATAAACATGAAACGAATTATAGTTCCACTTATAGTTATTTCTAAATTTTAAATTCTTAAAAATATTTCAATGTTTTAATGACAGCAGGGCCATAGTTGGCCACCCTAGTAGTTTTGAGCAATACGCATCAGTGCATCTTGTACAATACAATTAACTTTCTCACATCACATATTGTCGAACAGAAGAGTTCTACTTTTTAAGCTATTTTGAAAATACAATTTTAAGGAATGCAAAGAAAGTAGATAATATGTTTGAACTTACAGAAAATATGTTACAGAACAGAATGTTTCTTACGCTGAGCTGTTGTTTAACAAAGCCAAAAAACATTCAAAACAAAACTTATAATTTCATTCCAATCGATTTATTAAATAATAACAGAGATATTGAAATAAAATGCTTCAGAAAGTTAAGCACAAAGTAATACAATAAAGGTCAATTAGGTGAAATCTTTTAGTCAGACTTGGTGCAAATGAAATTAAAGAGATTAAAGATTAATATTTTTCACCATGCTGCCAAATATTTCAACTGTATATTAGTCAGCCCACAAATAGACACAGCCTAACATTCTCATATAATTCTCCTCTTTAGTTAGTTTTTGATAATTAGATATGGGAGTTCTGCAAATGTTTTATTCTTTGAATAAAATGAATTTCTTTGAATGAAATACATTGTTTTGATTGGTACTAGAATGTTTTGCTGTCAAATTGTTAGAATATTAAGACCCAAGTTCATGGAGAGGTACAAGAGCAGACAGAAATACTCTAAAAATACTTCACATTTCCACAAACAAATTACAGGGTAGGATTCAAAATCAATGTCAATGATCAAGCAGTAACATGCTCAATAAGCTCTGTTATGGGCCCCAAAATTTTATTGTGAGTCCCTGCTTCATTCCTCTTTGAAACAAGCTAACCTCGTAAGCTCTGAAGTATAAGAAATAACTTCCCCTGACAGACACAACAAAGTCTGGTATTTTATTTAATGAACTTAAGATATTGAAAATTCCCATAAGTTCAACAGGAATTGTTCAAGTGACTCAATAAAAGTTCTCCAGTAAATTTCAATATTTGACTAGTTCCTCTATAGTCAAGCTTGGAATGATCGAGAATAACCCCCTGCTCCCCCACTCCAAAAAAACAAACAAACAAAAAACACAAACAAACAAAAAACACGCACACACACTTCCCTTTCACACAATCTCCTTTATCCCTTAAAATTTAGTTCAGTTACATGTATTTTAGAACTATTTTGGTTTCTAACTGAGAAGGAACATTTACTATTTTTACAAAATTTATTTCATTACAAGGTTTCATTGAATTTAATGAGTAATTTTCAGGGTAACCACAAAGCATTAACCCTTAATTACAACCCATTGTCACCACAATGAAGTTGGAATGATTGTTAACATAGCAGTCATTTGTGTTGTGATATAGGGATGTAATTGAGGGTTAAAACCATAATATAACCCAACATGTCTGGTTGTTATCTTAACTTGGATAATGACTGTTAAGTGACAAAAATTTTAATTTTGGAAGTACAATAATTATAGTTACAGTAATTAAGCAAGCATGAACATAATGCTCAATGTTCATAGTTCAAACCTGAGTATGAAGAACAACATTTTGGAAAATTTCAAAAATATTTTCAAAAGAGAACCTCTTAATGACGACTTAATTGAATCTAGTCCTTCAAATGAGACGAACTTTTTGACTCTCGGGTGGATTTTAAATCCAAACAATCTTCTTCAAGGAAGAAAATCTTAAAGCTCACTTGCAGTTTGCTTTCAATAAAAGACAGCAACAACAACAAAAATGACATCGTCAGTGACTATTACAATTAATATTTAAATTAAAATCTTTGGAAAAGATAGTTTTAAAATTAGAGTAGGTACAAGTTTCATGTTTAAGGTACTTCCCATTCTCTACTTATTTGTCAGAAATGTATTGGTTTATTATTTGTAGTTAGAAATTTATTGATTTGTCTGAAATTTTCTGATTTAATACAGAGTTCTAGATTTGTAGCAATGACATTATTTTTGTCAGTGAATAATTTATACCAAATTATTGGAGAATTTTGTAATAGTAATAACTATATAAGAATTGTTTACATAGCTAAATAAAGCAAATTAAGGGAAATGAAAAACAATCTACAAGTTAATAAAGCATAAATGTGGTTGCCTTAGTAATTTGTTATCCCAAAAGAGGAAAGGCAGGGACCGTGAATAAAATCGGCCGGGCTGCATCGAGTACTGTGCCCTACCCCTCTCCACTTCGGCGTTAATGTTGATTGTTCGCAGGCGAAGTTCCTCATTCTCGTACAGCATTCCACGCGATGACTTTCTGTCGAGACGCCTATTGGGTTTGACGTTGACATCTCGACGACGCGCGCGCAGCATGCTCGCGGTGCCCACAACACTCATAGCCATAACTTAAAGAATGAGAATTGTTACTTTCATGGAGATATGATTGAAGATGGAAGAAAGCAATCAGCGACGCAATGTAGTAGCAAGCGATACGAAAGTTGTTCGGTAAAAATCACAAAAGAAAATGTGCAGCATCAGATATTATCACGGATGCTCATTTACTTTCAAGATATGGCTCCCCGTTCTCTTCAGTATTCCTTCTTGTATGAATTTCATAACTAATGTACCACTCACAAGCCAGTCATAATCACAACACTCGATGTTACATGAAATACACGTACTCTGACATTGGAGAAGTTGCTTCTCGACCGACGAATTGGTCCATATCTTGTCTCATTTCTTATAGTTAAGAACTTTCTTATAGAACTGCTTCCTCTCACTACGCGCCACTCCTTCACTTTCATTGCATTTCATCAAAGTATCTATATCGGTGATCGGAGCTATCATGGAGACTACCAGACCACCACTGAGCCACCACTTCTAGATGGCTATCTCTTGATTGTACTCTGGTCAGAAGTCACGAGCCCGCTGCCTGGCGGACAAAGCGCAAATGACTCGGATTAGTTCCAAGAGTGACCACTATATTGCGCAGCTGTGCTTTCATACCTCCCTCCCGATCCCCCTTTCTTGACCATTCCCATAATTCCTCCACTCATGTAATGTTTACTGCAATAAAATGCTTACAAGTACATACAATGAAATTAAGAAATTATACACAAATATAAGAGTTGTCAAAAATCTTAAATAAATAAATCATGGATGACTACATTATAATTTTGACGCAAAATATCAGCACTCTTTCACAAATACAATTTATCCAATGTAAATAAATAGATCCAATAAATTAATTAAAATCATCTATTACAATAATAAACCAACTGAAAATGAATGAAATTACTTTCATTACAATTCTTCTTTTACCATGTTATGTACTAATACATATGCCTATATCCACACTCTCTTTAATTATGCACTAGTGGGAGAAAGTAATATGCACAGAAATAGGATGCGTTCAAAAACCTGGAGGGATGAAATACATAAATGTAAACTTTAACTGGAAAGTATGCACATGGAAGAGGTCTTTGATTGTGAAAGAAAATTATTTTAAGAGACATTTAGTTACTTATATTGTGAGTATATACAATATGTAAAAATTATCATCGGCACTAACAATAGTGATTTCTTAACACGGTATCCCCTTTCAAAAGGCAGTTAAATAAACAAACAAAATTTTCCAGTTTGAAGAATACTAATATAAACAATGAAAATTTTAAAAGGTTCAATGTGGATTTGGTTCATTTCTATTAAAAATATTGCTACTTCCAAAATATTAGTACAACAGATAATACAACTACTCTTCCAATTGTCAAGGAAAGGAAGTAAATATTGTTCACAATTATATTGAATAAGAGTATCACAAATGATTCAAGCACTATCTTAATGTTTTTTACTTATGTTCTTGAAATAAGATATTATGTATTGTTACGAACCAAACGTTCGTAAAGTGTTTATTTGTAGATTCTCATTTATCACGTACTTTATTTTTATTTGTGCTCCATGAGAATCGTAATATTTATTTAATCTATGTGTATAATTATTCTATGTTCTTATAAACATTCATTGACTATAGACGCGCTTTGGGAGCTATAAGCTCCATGTAAATTGCATGTTCCTTGCAAGCTATGATCTCTATGTCAACTGCAAGTTCCATGACATTAAATTATTGAACGCACTCTCTCTGTGTACGCTATTTAAAGAGCCGCGCTCAAGCCACATTATCCAGTACTAATTAAGCCAGTACACGGCTCGTATACTCCGCGTCATAAGGTTCTGCAGACAAACACTCCGCAGTCAATCATCAGAGGGTCACGATGAAACGCAGCCCTCAACATAGTGACATGCTATCACTATATGCAGCATAGTCGTGCTTACCAGAGCACTAAGCATCAGTGTCACCACACCGTACGGCAGCCGGTTCCGTCCCCACCAAGGGGGATTGATGTTCCGCACGTGTAGGTGCAGTGCACACTCAACTTTAGCGTCTTCAGGCCACCATTCACCTTCGGGCAAAACAATTCTCACCTAGTGTGAAATCCAGTATCCAGTGCGCATTATCCAGTATAGATCCAGTCGCCGCGTCATGCGGTATCCAGTACTCATGCGCCACGTTGTACGGCGCTATCCAGACCCACACATCGGCATGCGACACGACTAGTATGTGCCGCGTTGTATCGTTCCACGACTCAGTACTCTGCAAGTTCTACTTCGGGGATCACCACGTGATGATACTCTGGGGACACGTCGCCATGTTGTGCGACGTCTAGACATTCCGCTGCGTATAATGTTTTATACTCATCAGTCAACTTATTAATGTGTTCATGATGAACTTTTTGAAAATTGATTTCCTATGAGAAATATGGTGCAGCGCTCGCAGCAAAGCAACATTGAACATATTCGTTCATAATATTCTCTAGTTTCAGCCACTTGCTTATCAGCCACAAGGCCGAACTGGAGAAAACTCAACCACTCCGACAGAAGACCTCAGCCAAGACTTCTGAAGGCAGCCGGAGCAAGATTACTACAAGGAAGCTATTCCAACAAATAAGTATTATTCCTCGTAAGGGAGGACCACATCGAGAACTTGTTCCGATGTATTTAAAATCCTGCATTTTTTACATGGTTTTTAATAACCTATTTTAATTAAACAGCAGGTAACTTTATAAATGTATCTTTCGTAGATGACGGGGCGATGTTCTCAAACTTGAGTTCAATGGGCTTTTTGTTTTTGTGCAGATCAGCTACGATTGCACTAAACTCTTGTCTACTATCATATCGTAATTCTGTTTAAATTGGGGAAAAAGGGGTTTTGAAGGGGATATTACATAAACAATTGTGTATGTTCAAATATATTCAAACTCTGCAGAAAAAGTTATCAGAGTGTTAGTTGCTCACAACAACTAACTTCAATTTTGTCAATCCAGGATCAATCTTGTAATTCTGCTTTTGTAAATTTAGGAAAGTATATGTATATATGTTGTTCAATTGTAATAAATGTGCATTTGTGAATCTGAAGCGTGTTTTACAAAGAATCATACTTCATCCTTAATCTTCATGCTCGTTGAAACACACGAGTCCCCCCCCCTATATCCCTTCTGTGTTTACGACGAATGGTCATTCGTTAGTAACATGTATGACACAATGAAAAGGGACAATCAAAAGCATTATAAAAACAAGTCATAATGAAACTCTCCACCAATATTTGAAGTAAAACCTTATATGTGAAGTATATGGGATTAAGTTTGCAGCAGAAACTGTTAATGGAAGAATAGCTGCAAAATAATGAAAGGATTGTTTAATATTAACAGAATATATCAATGAACTTTAATCATACACGATAAAGTAATAAACATACAGAATTAAGCAAATAATTACAAGGAAGATATATTGTCTTCCCTTTGACATTTATGGTTATTCCAGCCCCTGGTGGTGGCTCAGGTGGTAGCGTTGGTAGCGTTCTTGCTCTCCATCCCGGGTTCAATTCCCGGTGGGGCAAGAAAAATTTGTAGCTTTTCACATGAAAGACCCAGTTCACATTGCTGTGATTACTGAAAAGCGAACTATTCTTCTATCCACCTCCTGCTAGTATCAATTACTATATTACTAACCATTCCACGTGGGCCAAGTTGTTGGTGAACCCAGTTAACAATAGCCCACCTATTAACAATTGCCTACAACCCAACTCCTACCTCCTATCCAAGTAGATAAGCTTCAATAGCACGCTACATTTTCCATTTACAAATACAATGGAATAAGGTTATTCTGGAACAAAATTACAGAATTCAACATTTACTTCTGAATATAACACACATCTAAATCACACTGGCAATCCATAAACTGGGAATAGATCCATAAAAGAACAACACACTTAAAATGCAGTAAGATTCGCACACATTTTTAACTCTTAAAATAAGCTCTTCGCGCTTCAGCACCAACCAGTATTCCGTTCTGGGCAGCATGGGTAGGTTTTGTGCTTTGGCAATTGATAAAACATTTGAAACTATGGCGTACTCGCCGCCTGGTTGAAGTAGTAATCGTTTGAATTATATAGAGCGCGCAGGAGTATTTTACACATAGCACTCCTTGCTGGCGGGTTAACGTCGAAAACACCGGGTAGTAAAAGCCTATGTTGATTCATAGGCCTGCCACATATCACTCCTGAAGACTGACCGAGCAAGAGACCGAGTCTAACTAGAGACCTACATGTAAGTCTCTTAACATGTAGGTGTCTAAGTCCAACGAATAAGACGAATGGTTTGGACTTATTTCTACACATAGCTAAGTTAGACAAACACGTTCGGACCCTGTCGGAAATTTCCGCTGGCGATCGATCATACACGTAGAAAGCTTGAAAACTGACGCTTGTTTCCAGAGCCTGAAACCAGCGCCGACCTGCTTCTTGGGATCCACTTTTCCCCGCTAATGAGTGCCTAAGTCGCCGGTTTTCGGCGGACATGGCACTCGCATTCTATGTTTCAATAGGACTTGTAAAAATTTAAGCCGTGCAGCCCATCCACGATGAGCACCATCCGGTGCAGTTGCGGAACACTGATGCCACACCCTCGAGATGATGCTGCTTCTTGGGGTGGAAACGTAAAAAACTGGAAGAAGCTTGTTTCGAACAGGGCGTCCTCTAGTGATGAAAGAGAGTACTAGTAATCTTCAGTAGTATTCACTGTGAATTGTGGGTATCGAGGGCTAAATTAAAACGCATGTTCGTGGTGTGTTTTTCTTAATTGTTCTTGACAGGTTCTTGACTTTCCTTGCGTTCGTTGTTATTGTGAGAGGTTTTTTCATTTAGTTTCAGTGTGGTCGGTTTAGTAGTTTCAGAGTTAAGTTTTTCAGTTTTAGGGTATTCTTTAATACATATTAATGTCACTTGTTCCTCACCTCAAAAACTTGAAGTGGATAAGATGATGCAACTAAAATCGGAAAAGATGGTGTGCGAGAGAGTGTTTGCGAAGCGAGATTTGAATATAGCTTGTATTTTAAGTTAATAAAAACTGAGAAAAGTTATAAGAACACTTTTTCATCCATTATATCCCATTTTTGTAGGATATACACCTGCATTTGTCGATTTACTTTTATGAATGATCTAGTAATGTTACCTCCTGATGCTGCAATGATAATTGGTATCTAATATATTGTTAATCTAGTATTGTTTATTTTATCAGCTTTGTGTGCCATGATCTGGAAAATTTAAGGTATCTTTGATATTACACTATAGAGACTGCACAGTAGCCTGAAATGTAGCATTATGGCTTGCTATTATCCAAATCAAGTTTCATTATACCTATGTTTTCTAATGTATTGGTTGGAGAGTGGACTTATTTTGTTGACCACCACATGGGTCTTGTTACCAATTGCTGAATGTAAATATCGGCAATATCTAATTCGGGAGCTATTCAATATAGAACTGAAAAAAATAATAAACCATTATTATATCTGAGAATAGTTAAAACTTCATAGTTCTTTCAAGTTATCAGTATTCTGTACTTGCCATTCATACATTCAATTACTTTTTCAGTTTGTATCTTAGCAATAAGTATTAGTTACAGCACTGCACTAAGAAATTAGATAAGTAGCAGGTCTTAAATTTAGTAAATTCTCTCTTTTTTACTGTGGTCTATTACAACAACCTATCAAGAAAATTATCACTTCGTGGTTCATTTCAGACTTAGCAAAAAATAAGACTGTACTTTTCAAATCTTATTTAATCACCTCCTTTTATGTCCTGACTTGATGAATAAGTTATAAGTACCACTCCACTGCTGTCAATGTCTAGATCATGATTTTCCAATCAACATGAAAATACAAAACTTAACCATGCAATAGAGCTGCTACTGAATTTTCACAGGGCATGTTTTAAGTTATTAGTCTCATAATTTCTGATACATATGTTTTATAAAACTTTTTAACTAGCAATATCGCAAGCACATGGGTTAACACCACGTCTTCGCGAATTCAACTAATAGGCTAACATCAATATTCACAATTATCTCTTTAAAAATTAAACAGAAAATAATAGTTCATAACATACATTTTATCATTATGTTACCAAAATTATGCTATACAGAAAATCAATCAAATAACCCAACCATTCCTTTAAAAAAATTGAGGCAACAGGAAATTGAAATATACATTGAACAAGAATCAGATCATAATTTTTTTATTTACTCTAATATACAAGAGGAATGTTGTTAATGTTATGAAAAAATATGTCTCAGATATTCACAGTATAGTTATGGCGACAACCCATCATTTGTCTTGTGAACTTCTCCGAAACAGACACATCAGTGAGATGTCTCTCAAAATCCTCAGACAAATTTAACATTATGGTAACATCCTAACCTTTTCCTTCGTATATTCTTCCGCGAGTGCTGCTACCTCCACCATCGCCTCCACACTTAAACAGATTTTCCTAAAACAGAATCATCGGGACTAACAAGCCTAACATCGCCGACTGTGACCGAACAATTGTTTATAATATTATAATTATCATACCCTAACATACTAATATAACCGGTGGCGAAGAGAAGAAAATAGTGCGAAACAATATTTCTTTATAATTACTGTGAATATGAAGAGCGAAGAATACAACGTATATTTTCGGAATCGCAATAATATTTGTTGTAAAATGGCATCAATGATTTTATCGAACCTTGATGTTACCATATTCTTATATTTGGCCAAACCTTCTTCAAGTATTCTGTAATACACGTACTTCACTATCTGCTCTGCTAACGCCACGTCGGTCTCAATGTCTTTTGAAATAAACCTCCATTTTCAGTACAAAATTCCAATTGCACATTCAACACTTTTTCTCACTCGAGAAAGTCTCATTAAAGCACTGCTCTTTAAAACTGACATTTCTCCTTTGTAAAGTTTCATTATTAAATCCAGCAGAGGGTATGTATCGTCATCCAGAAACACATACTGTGCTTTCACTTGAGTGTCCGGAAGTTCTGCAGGTGGTGGTAAATTTAACTTTTCCCGATTCTACCATGAAAATAAATCAGAAGCTTGAAACATACTTCCATCGCTCTGCTTCCCACAACCACCAACATCAATGATTGTGAATTTATAATTCGAATCTACCGCTGCTTGCAAAACAAGTAAAAACTATTTTTATAATTATAGAACATTGATCCTGAATTTTTGGGGCAATGCACATGGACATGATTTCCATCGATTGCCCCCAAAACATGTGGAAAATTCCAGGTTTTGGAAAACTCCTCCGCTATCTTCAGAAACTGATCCATTGAAGGCACTGGCATATGATGAGGTTTCAAAACTTCCCATAGCACTTGCACCATCTCCTTCACAATTTTCCCCACTGTGGTAACAAAGAGACTTTTAAACGAGTTGCCAGATACCTTTAACATAGACATTTAACATTTCAATCAATTCATCTATATTTTGTATTCTACTTTTATCGCTATAGTCAAATTAAAATTACACAAAAAAATAAAACAAAATAGCTACTGACTTTCAAATAACATAATTTACTTTTCAAATCACGATTGCAAGTACATGTAATATTATAAAGCATGCAAACGTACAAGAAAATGTCTTTTAAAATTTACATGACTGAATTACTAACCTCAATTTTACAACAAGTCTCTCTTCAGGCAGAATAGGGAGTTGAAGTCAATTCGTCCTTTTCTTCGACTACCCATCTTCGGCGATCCGTAGTATGTACTCAAACAGTACTCAAATGTACTCCGACTCATCCTCACATATTTTCAAATCACTTACGAAATCTATATATGTTGCACTTAACCACACATCAGGTCGCGAAACACAAACGCCATGAATCACGCCTTCTACTCCGCTGCGATTGGCTGAGATGCTGGGAACCAGCAAAGCTGGAAGTCCGTGGAGATTCAGCTTATCTGGCAAAAGCAGGTAAGCGCCGACACCCAGCACCACCAAGCGTCCGTTGCGTGCACTCGCAATTGCTCATTCCAGCTGCTGGCTAGCGCTTGCTGCTGAAAGCTGGAAACCAGCTTTCTACGTGTGCGTACCCTTAGGGCCAGGAGGTAATCAGACTCAGCTCTTTGTTGCTGCATGTTAATTTCAAATCGGGATTTATCAGTCTAATGAACTTCAATTTTATTGCGAAAGGTCTCATTGTAAAGCTGAATAAAATATAATTGATCGTGCCTTTCCACATTTTTCGATATTTTTGTTTTTCAAATGAGAAATTAGCCGAAAACTGTGGAGGAAGTAAAAATCAGGGTGATTTGAATTCGGGATATTTGTTTTATTGAGCAATGCTACGACGGTGTTTAAAAAACGATATTGTGGGGAAGATCAAAATGAATAGTAGTGCCTTTCTCATTTCTCGAAAACGTGATCTGGAACGCAAGTAAATAGCTTCAAAATTCGCAAAAACTGGACATTTTGCACGCTTTAATCGTCAGAATCACGTCCGTAGAGTTAGGACAACCACTTTTACAAATTAAATTGGAAATAAGCTCATAATTACGTGCTAATTTTGAGCTAACATTAAAAATTTTGAGCTGTACCGGAAACCTTTCAAAATGAAGTGTTGTATACTCCAAGTCATGTAACTTTGCCGAAAATTATGCAATATGGCTGCCTACCGCGAATTTCCAACTTCTACGAATCCAAGTTATGTCGAAATACATATTAATAGTAGTCACGCAAGCGACTGTTTGCTGAAAAGAAATACAAGTTAATAACTCAACAAACTAAGAAACAAGGTAATTTTCGTTGCATACGCTCGGTACAGAAAGAACAGAATAACGCCACAAGAGCACGCTAATTGAATTAGTGTCCGAGGTTGGTCATGGATTGAAGTTTTCAGAAATTCGAATGTGTAGCCGACATAACACGAAGTACAAATATTATTACTCTTACGGATGATGGCGAAGTAAATGCGTTGGCTACACCGAATACAAGTTGTGTACGAACATCAAACCAGTTAGACTGTAAAAAGTAAGTAAATTAATTAATAATTTAATGTCAAGAGAGCTGTTACTAATTGCCTATGAGGACAGTAAAGTAATTTATTGCGACTACAATAAACAGTACAATAAACTAATAAACACTGTGCGTTACCGTTCATGTTTTTTTTGTGAAGTTAACTTTTCTCAAAGCAAAGGAACATGACTTCGAGTGTAAGTTATGTGTATGTCTAATTTTTTCTGTACAACATATGATTTAGAGTGCTAACTAACTTTGGTGATGTGGGGTATTCATACGTCAATCTTTGATCATATTCTTAAATGTTTTATTGACAGTCGAGTAGAGGTGTTGTGAAATACATGTACAATATTTTTAGGTTAATTTCAGTGTTATCAGACATGTGATCTGGGTTGTTCATACTTCAAAATAAATTGCATTCTTAAACTGTTTTCATTACTGTCGAGTAGTGTTACAAACCAAATGGTTGTAAAGTGTTATTGTTTATAATTGTTGTTAATTATTTATTTGTTATTAACTATTCTTATTTGTTTATATGTATAATTTGTTTATATTTATCAAGTGTCTATAATAAACTGTAATTCAAAATAGGCGCTAATCGAGATGTAAACTATATCGATCCTCATCGACAGTGCAATCAGATAAAATCGATGTATTCGATACAATCGATACAATATCTAGATTCCATGAACTGAGATTCCTGAACCTACCCTTTGTGTAAGTTCCATGAATCCATATCCATGAACGCGCCCATTATGCACGTTCTATGGACATCACTTTCTGAACGTACTCAATATACACGTTCTGTGCTTACCCTTTAAATACGGCTGTCTACAGCCACTCATTACCCATTGTGAAGCAGTTCGTCGTGTACTTCGTGAGTCCCGACCTAGGGACACGTATCTACGATGTTGTGTTGTTATGCCGTATAAGTGCATAGAACGTTTTGGACAATGATTGCCGTATAAACGGAATCATACAAGTGTTGTGTCGTTACGTCGTATATATGTTAAGTACGTGAACTTCACAACTCTAGCACAAATGCTCTCATGTTGTTCTAAGTTTCAGTAGCGAGTTGAAACGAGCAACCGTTGCAGACTTCATTCAACCTCCAGTCTTCAGCCAGAAGCAGCTGAAAACTTCAACCAAACAACCTCACTGTGAAGCAGGCCCCAAGCAGCCATTGCAGCGAGGTCGACGGCATCAGAAGCCCGTCCATAAGTATTTCTCTCGTGCTCAACGAGACCTTTTGTTCTGGAGACCTTTGAGTCTTGTGCCAATTGTAAATTAAATCATTTCCTCGTATGTGAGGATAATATCAGGAAAATCTTTCCTGATATAAAATCAAAAATCCTGCAATATTTATGGTTACTTGTTAACCGCTTATGTACCAGCAGGTAATTTGTTAAACAATCACTTAGTTGATTACTGGGGGGCATTTCCTTGAAAACTCAAGGAAGGAAGGGCTTTTTTGTGTGTAGACTTACAAGTCACACCTCAACCTTTGTATATACCTTTGTAATTCTGCTTAAATGGGAACATGGGATGGGAACTTCACTCTATAGAAGTATTTCTATTTCATGTAAATTATAACTCTGTTGAACTTGTGTTTCACAGAGTGTTAGCTGCTCACAACAGGTAACTTCAACTTTGCTGCATACCATATCAATTGTAATTCAGTGAATGTAGATTATAGTGAAATATATGTATTTGTCAATGTAATAAATGTGAATGTTATTTAAACCAAAGCGATTCCGCAAAAGAATCTTAATACCCCTTAATCTCCCAGGTTTGTTGAAACACACACCCCCTGTATATCCCTTGTGTTTATGACGTCTGGTTATTCGTTCATAACATAAGGTATATATATTTTTGGTGCCGTGACCAGGATTCGCATTGGTTTTTATTTATGTTCGCATTTGTATATTGCTTAAACTATGTACTAATTGATTTGAATGTTTTACAGCTTTCACCGCCTCCTCAACTCAACTCAACTCTTCTTTTGGTGAGATAAGCAATTACATATATTTCTTCCTTCTACTGTACTTTCCCATTTTACCATCATGACTGAAGAAGACGTAAAACTTTACAAAAGACAGATCGCTACGACGAAATCCAAACTCACTAGATGCCGAACGCACATAGATATCTATAACGAGGACGAGGACAAACCGGTCTCATTGAACAAATTAAAGAATACGCTCGACAACATATTTAAAGACCATGAAAAGTACCAGGACTCATTAGAAGCGGTAACGGGTGCGGGCAATGATAAAGAAAGATTAGAATTTGAAAAGAATTATTAAAAACTGATAGGTCGTGTTGGAGAAATCCTCAAACGATTAACTAGACAGTCATTCGCGCCACGCTCCGCTCATAATGAATCTCAAGACGCTTCATTCACAGCGAGGTCATTCGCGTCACAACTTCCTAGGATGGTTCTGCCTAAATTCTCCGGCGACATTCTCAAATGGGTATCTTTTCGCGAACTTTTCGAGTCTATCATAAACCAACATGATGAGTTAACAAATGTACAGAAACTTCAGTACTTAAAAACATCTGTAGAGCATCCGGCACATAATCTAATCGCCTCATTAGAACTTACAAACGAAAACTATCAGGTGGCTTGGAGCGTCATCACTAAACGGTACAGCAATCAGAGAGTAATTGCTCATATTGCGATTCGATCTTTCGTGGACTATCCTAAGATACAAAAAGAATCTCCACACGAGCTTCGGGCGCTAATAGACCACTCTGAGTTGCATTCGCTCATTAAAATCATTGAATATAGATGTTAATTCCTGGGACACTATTCTAGTATTCCACATTACATCTAAACTCGATACTGCTACGTTAAAACGTTATGAAGAAACGTGTCATACCACGTCATTACCTTCATATAACGGATTATTAGACTTCTTAGAGCAACAAGCGCAAGCCCTTACGGCTTCCATTCGCGATCCTGTCAAACATATTACAAAACAACTCGCTAATACTAATATCACAAGGAACAAGCGACACTTTAACGCATTCGTGCATCAATCTCAAACATATAACAAAAAACCTACGTGCTTAAAGTGCAATCAATCACACGGTTTATTCTTTTGCCCCACATTTAACAAGTTAAATGTACAAGATAGATACAATTTTGTAACAAATCATAAATTATGCTTTAATTGCTTCAAAGATAATCATACTCAACAAAAATGTAAAGCTTTTACTTCATGTAAAATATGTGGTAGGAAGCATAACACGCTCCTACACAAAAACCGAGAAGTTAGTCCCACTCCTGCAGCTGACGTACAGCCCCCTCAGGGCGACCAAGGCACGTCACAAGAGGTGCAAATCAAAGCGGCAGTAGCTCGCGAGCTTCCACACGCATCACTAGCCACTGCACTTATAAATGTTTCAAGTGAAAACAAACGAATTCAATGTAGAGCATTATTAGATTGTGGCTCAACTCATTCTTTAATTACACAACAAACTGTAGATAAACTTAAGCTGAAGACAAAAAGAACTTCAGTATCCATTAAGGAGTGTGTGGAACTACTTCAAATGTAGTTTCCACTACCAATTTAAACATACAAGATACTTTAAATCAAGGATATAGTTTCAATGTTTCCTGTCTGGTGGTTCCGGAAATTGCTTCTCAGATCCCATCAGTTAAAATTCAGATTAAAAAACACGAATTACCACGAAATTGTCCATTAGCAGACGATACTTTCGACAAACCAGGCGGTATTGATATTCTACTAGGTTCACAACCCTTCTGGGACTTACTTTTGAACAAGAATTATGAAATTAATACAAGGTCGAGATTAAAGTTAAAACTACATGAGACTAAACTCGGTTATATAATAATCACTTCATTGCCGTTCAATACAACCCCCAGAATAAATCGTTTATCATGTGAACAACAATCACTCAATGAAAATATTTCTAGGTTTTGGGAATCAGAACACATTAAGAGCGAAGCCACACAGACATTGACAGAAGCAGAGAACTTCTGTGAAGAATTGTATACTAAAACGACATTACGCAACCCAGAAGGCAAATATATTGTGCGTATGCCGTTCAAATCCAAACCAGTGTTCGTAAATAATAGGAATGCAGCACTGAAAAGGCTGTATTCAATCGAAAACAAATTGTCTAGATTTCCGGAGTGCAAATTAGAATATTCAAATTTTATGACTACATATGAGGAATTAAATCACATGACGGAAGTTTCAAATGACATAAATTCAAATACCAGCAACATAAACTACGTTCCTCATCATTATGTCATCATTATTATTAAGCCGTCGTCATCATCATTAAGCAGTCGAGCACTACTACCAAATTGCGAGTGGTTTTCGATGGAAGCGCTTCGTCGCCTGACGGCCTCTCCATCAATAACCAACTCCATACAGGGCCGACGGTACAAAATGAACTTTACGAAGTCATGTTCAGATTCCGCACGTTTCCCATTGCTTTAACCGCTGATATAGAAAAATTCTATAGGCAAATTTTGATAGCTAAGGATCAGAGAGATTTTCTGCGTATATTGTGGCGACAAGACCCTCAGCATAAAATCAGAACATTTAATTTAAATACGGTTACATACGGTCTTGCGCCTAGCGCGCATCTTTCCTGTAGAACCATCTTAGTTGTTGAAGGACGAAGGCCAGCCGTTCCCAGTCGCTTCATCCCGCATAGCAACCGGTATATACGTAGACAATTTATGCACAGGTGCGCACTCCGTCTCAGAGGCTTATCAGTTACAAAGTGAGATAAGAGAACTCCTCGCCAAGGGAGGCTTCCCGATAAGGAAGTGGGCGAGCAACTCGGAAGCAATCATCTCGAGCTTATCGGATGAGGAAAAGTCGAGCGAAATAGACTTTCACTTAAATTTAGATAACTATTTCAAAGTGTTAGGTATATACTGGAACGTCAAAGGCGATTCCTTTCAATTCAGAATACAAAATCAAAAGCAAGACACATGGACTAAGAGGCTAGTGGCTAGCAAAATATGTTCGTTGTTTGACCCGCTAGGATTACTCTAACCTGTTATATTAACTGCAAAAACGTATCTACAACAATTATGGATAAATAAACTTGATTGGGATACTATTCTAGATGAAACATTTACCCTAAATTGGAATAACTTTTATAACAGCCTCAACGTACTCACTAGACTCACAGTCCCTCGATTTATATGGAACACGCGAAAACAATACACATTGCACGTTTTCGCCGATGCTGCGCTTCGTGGTTTCGGAGCTGCGGCATACATCGTCAGTGATGAATGTTCAAACTTATTGACATCTAAGACCAGAGTGGCGCATCCTGACAAATTAACTATTCCAAAACTTGAATTATCTGCCGCACTACTAGCTAGCAACTTAGCCACTCAAATTAGTACTGCTATTAGTGACATAAAGAATACTGACATTCACTTCTGGACTGATTCTATGATGGTCATGCATTGGTTGCATTCAACAAAACCGTTGAAAGACATATTTGTATTTAACCGTGTGCAACTAATATTACGTGCTACTACTACTCAGCAACGGCACTACGTGCCAACGGAATTCAACCCAGCTGACGTGATGACTCGTGACATTTCCGCTAGTGACTTGATCGACTCTAGACTCTGGTGGAAAGGACCCGATTTCATTACTTTAGAACAAACTCAATGGCCACACTCTCCTCAACCATTTACGTCAACAATAATTACTTCACCTGACGAACAGACTGAGGAGATACGACCACGTAATGACTTCTTTGATCGACTCATAGCACGAACAAAGTTACTCAAAGCTCATTAGAATACTAGCGTTCGTAATCAGATTCACTACCAAATGTAGTAGAATACCAACTGATGCTCACTTGACTATCACAGATTTGCAACAAGCAGAAATATTTCTCCTAAAACACATGCAATGTGTTACATTTAAAGATGAATTGCATGACTTAGTTCATAATCGCGTAGTAAAATCATCCAGTAATATGTTTAAACTTAATCCATTCTTACATGAAGATGGTCTATTAAGAGTAGGAAGTCGCATTGAGCTAGCCCCGGTATCTTGGGATCAATCTCATCCCATCATTTTGGATCAAACACATTCAATTACCAAAATGTTGATAATGTCTTACCACATTAAATATCTCCACCTGGCTAATCAATCCCTACTCTACCATGTTCGAACAAGATTTTGGCCTATCAAAGGCTTACGAACAATTCGCAGCGTAACACGCACATGCGTTGATTGTCTACGCAATCTTAAAAAACCCTTGAAACAACAAATGCAAGCACTACCACTTGAACGGCTCCAGCCAACGAAACCGTTTACGTATACCGGTACGGATTACTTTGGGCCCATAAAGATCAGGCGCACTTAGCACATAGTAACAAAGACCGATCTCGATAAAGCATATGTACTTGTTTTTATATGTTTAGTAACTCGTGCTGTGCATTTAGAAGTTGTATCAGATCAAAGCCTCAACACATTTATAGGCGCATTGAAAAGATTTGTTGCGAGACGTGGCATACCAGCCACTATATATTCCGACAACGCTCCAACTTATTTGATGGTTAAGCAACGTCTCGACAAGGCTTACCTCAGAGATCAAATAAATCAATTTTGCATCTCAAAAAACATACAGTGGAAATTCACTCCTCCTTATGCACCACATTTCGGAGGAAATTGGGAGCGATTTGTTAGATCGGTTAAAATACATTTTAACAGGACAATTAAATCAAAGAGACTGACGCTAGAAAACCTAACAACTTTCATAACGGACGTTGAGGGCATTCTCAATAGTCGACCACTAAGCCCTATTTCCAACGATCCTAGCGACATTCTACCTCTTACTCCAGGGCATTTTTTAATTGGATCTCCAATTGTAGCCCTTCCCTACCTTAACAAAGCGCCTCATGGCACTACGTTAAAAAATCATTACGAGCAGATAGAGAGTATGAGGGTTGAGTTTTGGAAGAAGTGGACACAGGAGTACTTAAATACGTTGCATTTACGCAACAAGTGGCATTACCAGAACTCAGATATCAAAGTAGGAGATCTGGTGATGATTCATAAAGATCTTTGCCCCACTTTCCAATGGCCCTTAGACCGAGTAGTTGAACTCTTCCCTGGTCCAGATGGAAAGACGAGGGTAGTCAATCTCAGAACAAGTAAAGGTCTTACAAAAAGACCCATTGTAAAATTAACACCTCTATTGAGTAATCAAGAGGTAATCGTCTCAGATGTTGAACCAACATCATCTTAGGCCCCGGGGAGTATGTTACAAACCAAATGGTTGTAAAGTGTTATTGTTTATAATTGTTGTTAATTATTTATTTGTTATTAACTATTCTTATTTGTTTATATGTATAATTTGTTTATATTTATCAAGTGTCTATAATAAACTGTAATTCAAAATAGGCGCTAATCGAGATGTAAACTATATCGATCCTCATCGACAGTGCAATCAGATAAAATCGATGTATTCGATACAATCGATACAATATCTAGATTCCATGAACTGAGATTCCTGAACCTACCCTTTGTGTAAGTTCCATGAATCCATATCCATGAACGCGCCCATTATGCACGTTCTATGGACATCACTTTCTGAACGTACTCAATATACACGTTCTGTGCTTACCCTTTAAATACGGCTGTCTACAGCCACTCATTACCCATTGTGAAGCAGTTCGTCGTGTACTTCGTGAGTCCCGACCTAGGGACACGTATCTACGATGTTGTGTTGTTATGCCGTATAAGTGCATAGAACGTTTTGGACAATGATTGCCGTATAAACGGAATCATACAAGTGTTGTGTCGTTACGTCGTATATATGTTAAGTACGTGAACTTCACAACTCTAGCACAAATGCTCTCATGTTGTTCTAAGTTTCAGTAGCGAGTTGAAACGAGCAACCGTTGCAGACTTCATTCAACCTCCAGTCTTCAGCCAGAAGCAGCTGAAAACTTCAACCAAACAACCTCACTGTGAAGCAGGCCCCAAGCAGCCATTGCAGCGAGGTCGACGGCATCAGAAGCCCGTCCATAAGTATTTCTCTCGTGCTCAACGAGACCTTTTGTTCTGGAGACCTTTGAGTCTTGTGCCAATTGTAAATTAAATCATTTCCTCGTATGTGAGGATAATATCAGGAAAATCTTTCCTGATATAAAATCAAAAATCCTGCAATATTTATGGTTACTTGTTAACCGCTTATGTACCAGCAGGTAATTTGTTAAACAATCACTTAGTTGATTACTGGGGGGCATTTCCTTGAAAACTCAAGGAAGGAAGGGCTTTTTTGTGTGTAGACTTACAAGTCACACCTCAACCTTTGTATATACCTTTGTAATTCTGCTTAAATGGGAACATGGGATGGGAACTTCACTCTATAGAAGTATTTCTATTTCATGTAAATTATAACTCTGTTGAACTTGTGTTTCACAGAGTGTTAGCTGCTCACAACAGGTAACTTCAACTTTGCTGCATACCATATCAATTGTAATTCAGTGAATGTAGATTATAGTGAAATATATGTATTTGTCAATGTAATAAATGTGAATGTTATTTAAACCAAAGCGATTCCGCAAAAGAATCTTAATACCCCTTAATCTCCCAGGTTTGTTGAAACACACAAACACCCCCTGTATATCCCTTGTGTTTATGACGTCTGGTTATTCGTTCATAACAAGTAGAGCTGTTGTAAGTGACGGGGTATTGTCGAAGATATTTTTCCCCTTAGCATCGATGCCAATGAAGGTTAGTTTCATTCTGTTTTTGGGTCGATAGTGACATTGTCTTCATTTATTCAGTTATCGTATTTTGGTGATTTTTTTCGACAGTCGAATAAGGTACGGTAAGTTTATATGCATTTTATTCATAAAATGTTTTTTGCAAACTGTTATGCTTGGGGTTTTTGAGTGGCTTTGGTAATGCTATATGCATCATCTTACTGCTTTGAGATTGATTTGTTTCAATTCATTGATCATATTATTTAGCTTTTTTCGTGATGCAATTTGGGAATTTTCGTTCGATATTAAGGCATTGGTATTTGCGTTTGTATTTATGAAATTTTTTAATCTGCGTGTTCTTTGTAAATTTGTATTTCTGTGAATTCTGTAAAGATTATGTAAAACCGACTGAGGGGTCCTAAGGGGTGATGAAGCGCAAATTAAAGCCTCTCGCATTCAAATGCCAACCTCATCTTCCTGCGGTTATAACAATCGAGGCAATGGCGACCGAGTATTGGAGGTATAACCATATAAACTAGAAATGGCGTCGGGAGGAAATTTGCAAGAAACCGACGCGAGAAGGGCAGGTGCTCCTTGTCCTGAGTGGCAGACCCACAAGGGCAATCGGAGACCCACTGTCTCTTAAATATATCAATTGATTTAAGAAACTGAAATGAAAGCAAAAACCCGGAAACAATTGAGGACGACCTTTGACATGAAAAGGTGTACGAGAATAAGATTTTGAAATCTAAGAACTATGACGGAACCCGGAAAACTAAAACAAGTAGTCAAGGAAATGGAAAGATATAAACATGATATTCTGTGTGTAAGTGAAATAAGATGAAAATAATTTGGTACATTTACCACACAGAATGGATTCACTCTTCTTCACTCTAGAGTACCCGCTGACAATATGCATAGAAGTGGAGCGGGTATTTTATTAACAAAAACAGCTTATAAGAACTTACTGAAATGGCATAGAATAATTGAAGCGAGTTTTCAGGCGAAAGTAAGAAATGTTACTATCATTCAGTGACATGCGCCAATCGAAGATGTAAATAAAGAGGATAAAATCAGATTCTATGTATCATCCAGAGAGACAATGGAAAAAGTAAATGCGAAGGATATAAAAATTCTTATGGGTGAATAAATGCACAAGTGGGTGTGATAACTAAGGTATGGAGAATATAATGGGAATCCATGAAGTTGGTGAGTCAATTGATTGAAGCATACGGACACCAAAGTTTCCACACAAAATGTGCTACACAATATGAATATCCCAAAGTTGAGAATCAAATAGATCATTTCGCCATTTCAAGAATGTGGAAAAAATCGTTAACGAGCGTGGGAAATAAGCGAGGCGCAGATTCAGGAAGCGACCACCATTTTATGGTTGCCAGTGTCAAAATTAAAATAATGGGTACCCCAAAAGAAATTTGAGAATAGAAGTTATCGCTAATATGTACATAAATTGAAAGGCCCAAAAGTGAACAAGCAAGTGAAAATAGAATCGGAAAATAGATTTTAAGCTCTTGAAAATATTCAACAGAGGATGAAGAACAAAGTTGGGAGATGGTAAAAAAGGGATTTCTTGATGTTAGTGAAAAAATATTGGAACATAAGAAAAACTTAAAGATTGAATGACGACCGAAACAAAGACTTTAATGGAAAAGAAGAAAGAACAAATTATCCAAAGCAAGACAAGCAATCGGAAAGAAATCATGAAAACTGAATACAACAGAGTTAATAAACAAATAAAGAAGAGTGTTAGGAGGGACAAACAAAACGGGTAGATGAAGCAATGCAAAATTGGCGGAGAAAGCAGCAAGTAAAGCTGATACAAAGGAGCTCTATCGAATTATAAGAATTCTATCTAAAAATAAAAAGGGATGTAAGAGGCCAGTGAGGAATGAGGAAGGTAATCTCTTAACGGGTGAAGAGGAACAAATAAACACATGGACAGACTATTTTAAGGAACTCCTGAACAAAACCTACACTCTTCAATCGACATAACATGAGATAAACACTAACAATAGTTCACCAAATGAGACTGCTTCAGAAACTATCCAAATTAATATAGAACCACCAATAATAACTGAAATTTAGAAGGCAAGGGCTTTAATGACCTTCACGTTGGCGAGCCCTAAAGTCCCAAGAAAAAAATAGATGGCATTAAAACAAACAAAAAGTGGAAGATCCTTTGCAAAGAACAATATATCAGCCAAAATACTCAAAGCAGATATAGATACAACTGCAAAGATACTGCCTCCTCTCTTTCAAAATATATGGAGAAAGGAAACGATACCAAAAGACTGGAAAGATGGCATTATTGATAAAATACCCAAAAAATACGTAACAAAATGTAACATTTGGAGAGGGACATCGTTACTGTTTATCCCGGGGAAAATATTTTCAAGAGTGGATCAGAATAGAATTGCAGACGTAATCGAGGAGAAGTTAAGAAACGAACAGACTGACTTCAGAAGAAATAGGTCCTGCGTAGATCATATAAATACTCTCCGACATATTGTGAAGCAGAGCAACAACGTTATATTTAACGTTTGTTGACTATGAGCAAGCATTCGATTCGCTGAGACAAGACTACATATGTCAAGTAATGGAAAAGAGAGGTTTCCCTCAAAAGATAACTAGTGGTGCAAAACCATTGCATACTTTCTCATACACGTTTCTCCGTCTGCAGCATAGAGTGAGAAAAAATTGTATAGTGAAAGGATCATTTTTAGTGTGGTCCTCTAAATTTTGGTCGTATTTGAAATTAAAAAAATATTCAGAATATTATTTCAAAGCATATAGTTACATTAGTCTTATAAATATCGTATAAGTGTTATGTAAACGTAATTTCGTTTTAGACAGAAATTGATGTATTTTCGTATTTTCAGTTGTTACGGTCCTTGTAGTCACTTTGAAATTCTTTTTATTAATATTTATATATTTATAGCCCGTAATAAATTATAGGCAGTCATGATTATTTTATCAGGGTATGAACCATGGCGACTGCGATCCCACAGCTGCAAGCAGAAACTCAACCCACGATTTCCGGTGACCGTTGAACGGCGCCTGTCGTGGGAACGGCGTTCTCAGCAATGCACCTTGGTGGCGAGGTTCTGATCGGCCAATGGGAACAAACGAATAACACATAATTCTAATAATAAACTTAATGTAATTGGCTCCCCCCTCCAAGACGTCCATCTTTCCAGACGGCAGTGAGGCGAACGAATTATCAGTGTGCCAAGGGGCACATCCCAAAGTGCATGTGACGACCTGCGCTCCGTCAACTCCTTATTTTGTTTATTGTAGATCTTCCTTTATTTCATACTTTCAGATGCTAGATCATTGAGCTCAGAGTGTAATTTCATTATGTTTGTTTGGTACCTTAAAAATAAAACAGAACCCTGTATGTTAAAAGAAAACAGGACCCTTTATTGCGATTGCGTATCCACGCGAGATCTCACTACCCATTGATAGTACATAGTCAACGCAATGAAAATGTGAACTCTTTCACCGAACTTGGAAGCAAAATAAACAAACAAGGGGAAACATGGGAAGATGTTACATCTGGAATTGGAAAAGCGAATGCAATGCTTGTCCAGTAGTATGCAGTATGGAGAAATATATAAATATTAAGGAAAACTAAACTAAAGGTTTTTAAAAATCTAGTTATATCGGTTCTTCTGTATGGAGCAGAAACCTAGGACATAAACAGTGACACCAGAATTAAACAACAAGCTTTTGTTAATAGAGGTTTCAGAAAGATTTTGAACATCCATTGGCCCCAGATAATAAGAAACGAGGCTCTTTGGGAACTTGCTGACAAGGACCCAATTGATAAACAAATAAAAAGGAGGAAATGGAGATGGACCGGGCATACTCTCAGGAAACAGGTTAATACCATAGAAAAAGAAGCTCTGGAATGGAATCCATAAGGGGAACATAGGAGAGGAAGACCACGGGGAACGTGAAGAAGGAATATGCTGAAGGAAGCAAGAGACCTAGGAAAAAAAACGTGGAAGGAAGTGAACAGGTTGGCAGCAAATCGTGTCCGGTGGAAGGCTTTCGCAGATGCCCTATGCTCTTGAAAAGAGCATCAGGAATGAAGATGAAGAAAACTGACAGCGGTGATCTTGTGGTAGCGTCTTCGCTTCCACGATCGCGTTGAGCGGTACAGCGTGGATTCAAATCCTGCTCGGCCAAACTAGGTAAGGTTTTCAGCTGGGGCTCACCTACTCCTGGCAAATGTCGGTTCGGTATCGTAAGCTCCTAAACCCAACATCTCTCTTTCCCAATTCCCTCTCTGAAGTCCAACGGTTAGGTGAAAGAGTAGACCTCATGGCCTGAATCTCGCCAAATAAATAAAGTACCTAAAATAAAATAAAATGTAGTTATTTTTTAATGTGGTATGTGGTAAATGTTAAATTGCTTAATGATTGAGTGACATTGTACTTACCTTTTTACTGTAATATAAGTGTTCGACTAGTATTTTTTGATATTTTTACGAGAGTCGAAGATTATGCGTAAATAAGAAATATATAAATGATGTTTTCAATCAAACCGTTATTACGGGTTTTAAGGGTAAAAGGGAGTCGGGAAAGGTGAAGTGAGGTCAAATACAATCTCACACGTTCCCTTGAACTTTCAAGTACCTTTTCGGGATTGTTTTGAAGTTTTTGATAGACATTCGTGATTCTAAGCCTAAAATTCGAGGTGGGATACGCTTGAAGTACATTTTTATAATTTACAATAGTCTATTTTTTGTCTATGAATCGATTTTAACAAAACTTAGAAAAATGTCATGGATATAAATCTCCAGTTAAAATTTGATTAAGAGCGGATAAAACGTAGTATTTAAAATTTGATTTAGAGCGGACAATATTTTCGTGGCGTGTGTTTGCCGTGCATGCATACGATGGTGAAACCTTAACCTAGTATGAAACACACTTTGAAACGATATGCCGTGTCAGATCAACATCTTTATTAGTTTGGTCATAATTTTTCCCCTTCAGAGTCCGAAGTGTAAGAGAGTTACATGTAAGGATAGATATCTTCATGAAATTTGAACCACGGGTTCGTAGGAGTCACAGGAGTACGCAGTTTGCAGTCCAGTAGCCAGGGACATAAATAGGCCAAATCAGAAAAAAATATAGAAGTTTTTTCTAAATCATTCTGTGTGTTTTCCAAAGTGTTGAATCCGAATCTTTGCCACCTACCCTGAAAAGCTAGTGCGTTTTGAGAAAAAGTAAACAACTTCGAAAAAATGCACGGTTTTTAGTTTTATAACTCGAAATTCACTTGTTCAAGAGACAAGTATACGAATGCAAAAGCATTGTGCATTAAATTTTCTACACATTAATTCTTCACTGATTTTTGTCCTACGAACAAATACCGCACTAGAGCGCAACGAATGTTCTCCGAAACTTCGGAATGGATCTCAAAAATCAATTATTTTGTTTATAACTCGAAAATTTGTCAATTTTAGGGAATAGTGCTTTGCACCTAGATAAACTAATTACTCTTATTTCAAATTATGTCTCTCATAGTTTCTTTCGTCACAATGAACGTTTTAGACTCTAGCCAGCGCGTTAGATAGCATTTAAGTTTAGTGTATATTGGACGCAACCGCTAAACTTGGAACTCAGTAAGGATATTTTCCCAATATTCATATTTGTAATCGTTTGTCCAGTTAATATTTCAAAGTAATATGTTATAACTCAAAATAACACAAAGTGTTCTTAATTGTATTTATTGAACCAAACTGTAAAAATAAACTTCTTACAGAAAAAATATTCACAGATCAATGAACTAAAGAAAATGTCTGTCTTTCCCGGTCGTAGATCAATGCTAACACAAGCACTCACTCTTCTGCAGTTACTAATCGCGAACTTCAATCCGTTTGCCAGATATGGTCGGCTCTCGTAGTGCGACGTCTTGACTTGGGGCTTCAGAGAATTCTTAGGCAGACCCAGGGGGGTGGGGGTCTGCGTCGTTGCCTTCCGCGGTGCGACCAACGAGCTCGGTTGCCAATCGATGTCTGCTACTCTGAGGCTGCCACGCCGCCCTTAAATACTGGCTCGGCGCGAGGCTCGCAGGTAGGGCGAAGACTCGTCTCGCAGCGGCGAGACGGAGCGCTGCTCTGCAGAGCCCCCGGCACGCGCTCTGCCGATGTGTCGCCCTGATATTTGTATGCGCGCACATCCGAATATAATATGATACATACAATACATTATATATATTCGTAATTAAATAAAGAATATGATAATTATACAATTTTCAAAGACACATAGTTCTAGAGGTTTCGGGCTTCTCATCTTCCTCATCCGATTCACAGGGGCAGAACTTCATGAGAATCTGCCCTAATGTCGTTTCGCTCCACGTACTACGCTGTAACTTATCACTTCGGTGAATAGTGAAGGATCCATCTGAAGTAAAAGTGTCATGGTGTTCCTTAATTGATACATGTCGTGGAGATACTAATGAACCCACTACACGTATAAGAAGTGGCCGGTTGTTAACAAAAGCAATTTTTGAAATCTGGGCGGAGCACCCTCCCATTTTGTTTATCTTAAAAGAAGACTTCTATACAAATTTCGGATTTTAAAATTATATTTCAGGGGTTCTACCAAGTAAATTATTTTGACTGATACCTTTTCCCTTTGTTTTACGTCTTAAGATAAGACCACAAAAATATAAATTAAAAAATTATATTAGGGATCACTACCAACCTTTAAAATGTCAAAATTTCAAAATTGCCGTCAGTCCAGGAAGCGCCAACCGTTGGAGCTTTCCTTTTAACAGTTCTAAAGTTGAACTTTGAACTGTTCTATAAGTTCCATCACGTGTTCAGCATGCGCTGGAAGAGCATGTGATCGGTCTCGACTATACGATATCTTCTCCGTTCCTCGGATAACTTCAAAATGGAATGAGATACATTGTGGGTTATTTTGGCACGGTAAACGCGCAACTCGAGGTAGAACAGTACACGATTCCGCATATGGAAGATATATTTTTGTAATTGGCAGGGGAAGCTATTTTACGAAAATATATTTCAAGGACGCGTATTTGCCCTGAATGAGGAAGCGATTAATGTTGCAGTTATAATCATGCAAGCGGGTCTGTTCATGTATAGACGTTTGTCTTTTGGAATCGCGTCAACAGCGGCCATTTTTCAAAAGTATTTGAGTCAGATTACAGCGCAGGTGTAGTACCAATTATTTGGACGATAGTGGTCACAAGGAAAGACAATCATAAAAATATGAGGTCACGGCTTCCGCTTGGTCCCGACATGGCGTTTGACGAGGCCGTGGAGGTTTGCCTTCAGTTGGATGAGGAAGAGGAAGTAAAGCTAACAGGTATCCCCTATCGGAGAGGCTGGCGCAAGAGACGTGAAGAGATGAAGCACTCGGCCAGCTTACTTGTTTTTTTACAAGATGTGAAAGCGAGCCTAAGAAGCACCCAAGCAACACAGTTATGGAACAGATTACGAGTCGAATCAGTAAGGTCAGGAGTAATTTTGTTGGCAGCGGAAGAGGAGCCAAGAGTGGTCGTGCCGGAGTAACTCAAAGAGGCAATATTTAAGTTGTTGCACGCAGAGCACTGGGGAATTTCACTCAGTAAGCAGCTGGCGAGAAGACCGTGTTACTGGATAGGGCCGGACAAGGACATCGAGGAGTTAGTCCAACTTAGTAAATTTTACCAACCTCATCAGACGGCACCAATAAGTAATTTCATAGCGTGGCTAGCAGTGGAAGAAGTTTATGAGCGGGTGCATGTGAATTTTGCAGGTTCCGTATTTAATACAACATGGCTCGTGGAGGTAGGTGCATTGTCAAAATACCCATACGTGGTCTCGATTACATCAACCACTTCAATACCCTCAATCAAAGTATTGTAAACAATATTTTTGATGGAGGGATTTCCGAAACTTTTCGTATGAGACATCAGGGCCCAATTTACGTCAGCACTGTTCAATAATTCTTTGCTGCGAATGGAATTAGACACGTCAGAGCACCCCTGTTCCACCCCCAGTCCGACGGTGAAGCAGTGTGAGTAGTGCAAACGTTCAAGGGCTCAATGCAGAAGCCTTTGGAGCCAAGGATCTCATAAAGAAAGGCACTGTATAAACGTTTTAGTTCGTATAGAACAATCTCGGGGAGAGGTGGGAGGAGTCCGGCGTAGAAACTACATGGGCGACAGCCCCGGAACTTGCTGGCAGTCATGGTGCCTAGCAAGACGATCACAAGAACTAAGAAAACTGCTAAGCTTAAAGTACGGGACTGAGAATGGGCAAAGTCATTTAAGAAGGGTCAGAAATGGGTCCCAGCAGTAGCGTGGGTAGTACTAGGGCCCAATTCTTTCGTGGTCGGAACGCAGTTAATAAGGGCAGAGGCAAAGCAACGAGTTGGAGAGGCGACACAGAAGGTGCCCTGAAGATGAGCGGCCACAGAGTAAGGGAAAGTCCTTAAGAGAGAGGGCGTTACACAACATTGTTAAAATGCCAAACCCACTACCTGAAAATAGTTTGTTTTTGTTGTTGTTTTTTTAGAGGTTCCAGTGTCTTTTTTCAGAGGGGCCAGGACCAACCGGTAGAAGAAGAAACTAGGCGGCCGCTAGGGAGGAGGAGTGGACGTAGGCGGTTTACCCCCCTATCCTTTACGCTAGACAGAGAAGGTATGGTAACCTGTTACCACATCAGTAACCGTATTCTGTAAATCGTTATTCAATTGTCGACTTTTGTCGCTATGAACACAGCTAACGAGAGTATTGATATGTAACGAGACCCCTCTAACATAAGGTGGCTTTTGGCGGGACAGTCCCGATTTTTAACAATTTGTCCCGCGTCCCGCGGCGTTTTAAAAAAGTCCCGAGTTTTGGAAAGAATGCACGACAAGCTAGGGAACGGAGGGAGAACGGGAAGGGAATAAACGGTTTTCGGCGGCCTATTTCACCAGGATATAAGTTTTATATTATTTTTGTTAATTTTGTAATGTTAAACTTTAATAATAAAAAATAATTGTTGAGAACTGATTATCGAAAACTGCTTATCAAAGTTCGCATTGTTGATCAGTTGTTATAATTCGACCACCATTGTTTGGACTTAATGAACAATGGCATTTTTTGGCATTGGCAACGACGAAAACATTTTATAACTGTCTCTCAGACGATACACTCGTACTGCACGCTAGTGCTAGTTAAATAAGTGATGTCAAGAAATCAGCAATTCAGGTAATTTAGGTAAGTAATTTATTTATTTCATAAATACACAAATTTTCTTGAATTTAGCAGACAGTACTCGTATTATTTATATTTTTTAGAGCCGGCAAAAAGTCTAGCACCGGCCTTGAAAGTGACACGACTTACGGCAAATTCATAGGAAAAATAATACAAGTTAGTATTATTATTATTTAAAAAGAAATATAGCATTACAATTAAAATAATTTTTAAAATATTGTTACTTTATAACAATCAAATTAAATTAGTTAGTTTATAAATTAAAACTAACAATAAAATATGTTCATGTAATTATATACCTACTTACTGTGTTTTAAGCAATATATTTATAATGTAATTTTAAATTATTTTTTTTTAGATTTTTAACATAATGAGTAAGAAAAGAGGATGCAAATTCAACGATGATTTAAGAAGTGAACTTCTTTTTATTAAAAAAACAAAAGCGATTACATGGTAAAAAGTGAGAAATGTAATGGTGAATTTTCTATTTCACACGGCGGGAAGAATGATATTTCAAAGCACTCGGAGACACAGAAACCTAAAAGATATTTCAATACTACTGCATCTTCTTCGAAAAAACAGGATTTTTTTGGAAAACAACTTATAGAGACGAAGAAAAGAAATTAGCATTAGCAGAAGGACTTATGTTTTTTCATGCTATTAATCGCAATCATTCCTCCAAATCTATGGACTGACAACATCACAAATTGTCAAAAAGTTATTCAACAAAAAATTTGCCTGTGCTAGAACAAAATCCGAGGCAATAGTGTGCAGTGTGCTTTCTCCTTATGCATTTTCAGAGTTAAACAAAAATCTACAAAAAATAATTTCATATTCACATATTCTGATGCATCTGATCATAAGGATATAAAGTTATTTCCAACCATTATTAGATTTTTTGATTCAGAAACTTGAATAAAAATTAGAATTTTAGATTTCATTTCTTTGCCCACTGAGACTTCTGAAATAATTTTCAGTTCCATTATTAATATTTTGGAAAAAAAATTTAAAACATAAAATGATTGCATATTGTGCAGACAACATGAACGCATATTTTGAAGGAATGTGAAGTACCGTTTGTTTTAAAGTAAAAAATATCAGAACACGTACTGTTACAAACCAAACGTTTGTAAGGGGTTTCTATTTTATTATTATTGTTCATTATGTATATATTGTTATAAACTATATTTATTGTTATAAACATTTGTATTTGTGTATAATCATTTAGCGTCTTTACAGACATTTATTCAAAATAGGCGCTCTTTGAACTATAAACTCCATGCTGATGTAATCGATATTTATCGATACTCAACTATGATACAATCGATAGACTCGAAAGTATCTATACTGAACGCACTCACTGTGCAAACTCCATGAGTCAGATATTCATGAACGTACCCAATATGTACGCTCCATGAATCATCATTCATGAACATACCCTACGTGTATGTTCTGTGACACGGCTATATATACAGCTGTATTCAACCACTCGATATCCATTTCATCGTCGTGCGTCCCGTGCGTAGGGACAGGTATCGCCGAAACATGAAGTCTACAACTGTTGTGCTATTTTACGTATAGTGTATAAACAGGATTTTTTGGGCCATGATTTCCTTAAATGAAATCATACTACTGTTGTGTTAATGTGTCGTACAGTGCAACGCACGCAGTCAAACAACTACGAGCATAAATGCTCATAACATGTTTTAAGTTACAGCAGAATGTTCAACAAGCAGCACTGCTAACCTGGTCTGACATCAGCTTCCAGCAGAAGACCTCTAGCAAGCATTCTAAGGCAGCCGGAACATCAAGTCGACCAGCCAAACTACTCAACTAAAATACTCCGCAGAAGACCAGGTCAACGCAACCTTGGCAGCGGAAAGAAGACTACTTACAAGCATTTCAATAAGTATACATTCTCGTAACAACGAGATTCGCGATTAGAATCGCAAAATTTATTGCATAATTATTATTCCTCGCAAGTGGGGACCACATCGGGAAATTCTCCTGATGGATTAAAATCCTGCATTTATTTAAGGTTTCATACAAACCAATTATAATGTATTCAAGCAGGTAATTTGTAAACTATCAATTCGTTGTCTGGGGGGCGTTCTTGAAAACTCGAGAACGAAGGGTCTTTTTTTTTGTGGAGATTCAACAATCCCACCCACATATTTGCCAATGTCTCATTTAGTAATTCTGTATAAATTGGGAAACGGGATTTAAGGGGAATATCATATGAACAAAGGTTCATATATATAATCATTTAAAACTCTGTTGAAATTGTTCTTCACAGAGCGTTGGTCGCCCACAACGACCAACATCAACTTTGCTATTTTCATGTCAAGATTGTCATACAGCATATGTAGATTTAAGGAAATGTATGTGTAAATATTGTTATTTAATAAATGTGAATTTGTTGATCCGAGGCGTGTCCGTAAAAGAATCCTATCATACATAATCTCCTTATGCTTGTTGAAACATACAAGTCCCCCCTATATATTATTTGTGTTTTACGACGAATGGTTATTCGTTCGTAACACGTACAGGAACAACAAGAAAATTCTATCGTAAATACGAACTGTGAATTTAATTGATTCATCCATTTACTCAGAATACTACGTATATAAGAAAGCAAAAAATGGTTTTAAAAATACACACGTTAAAATACATCAATTTAAGAGGGTAATTTAAGCACGGAAAATAAGTCCTCATAAAATTAAATGCATTCTGTGTTAGATGCATTTGAAAAAGATGAAAACTTCATTAAATCGTAAAATTTGCACGAATAGTTAAGATTTTACAAGCGTGTTAATTTTACTTGCATCCGCTGCTGCCACCGTCGCGTGTTGTGTTGCATTGGGAGGATCTGGCAAGCCATTTGACTGGCTCGCTACCCGGCTTGAGGTTCATCACATGAAGAAAACATTTTAGACTTACGTTAGTAGGTTTGAATAATGTGCCACTTGGACGGAAACAGCGGTTTTGGATGGTGAGGAGACATTGGCCACACTCACGCACTATGTGCAGGAGCAGAGTGCGTCTAGAGAGAGTGTGGCCGATGCCCGTTACGTTCTTGAATGGCTGTGCCATTATTCAGTCAACGGGGAGCGAATTTAAAATTCCAAGATACATTGCAATTGAATTCATTCAATTCATGTCACTTTGATGTCTGCCGGACAGCAAACCTATTGCACCTTTCAAAACTCGAGAACCATTAATCCGACTTTCGTGATTCTTTTTTTAATGCAAAGATGTGTTCTCTGGCATGTTTTGCGTACATATATTATCTTAGGTATCACAAGTAATGAGCAATAACGAGAATAGACAAAGTCGGGGGAATAATCAGTTTTAGGAAACATATATTCGCTTACGCTGCTTAGACGGTTAGAGATGGGTGGTAACAATGAATAGCAATATTGTTTGTCTCCAAGAGTTCGACAAAAGTCCGTGACAGAATATGTCTATCTACCATCGTTAACCAAAATTAATGAAAAAAAGTTTTAAAAATAGACATGTTAAAATACTTCAACTTAAGAGAGTAATTCAAGTAGATAAAAATAAATCCTCATCTAATTAAATTCATTCTGTGATTTGTGCATTTAATAAAGATGAAAACTGTCTTTAAATCGTAAATTTTGCACGAATAGTTTAGATTTTACAAGCGTGTTAGTTTCACAAGCAGTCGCGGCCGCCGCCGCTGCCCTGGTCGTGTGTTGCCTTGGGAAGGCCATTTTTTTCATTTTTTTAAAACCCAGTACCTCAGCACGTTTGCAATTACCTGGGATTCGATTTCACTTGGTTGTCATGCTCGAATACTATTGTTCTCTGGTTGTATCTCTCTTTCCTCTGTAGTTCAGTCATACGCCTCTCTCATAGGACCCTCTTTCATTTTGTCTCGTGGTCTAGGCCGTTCCGTTTAGCCCTCCCTGTTCACAACAAGGTTACCGTCCCCGCCACGGGGAGGCAGGAACAACACCTCTATCTAGCGCTGTTGTCGTTCGCATGTATATTCCTCATCACTATCGTGTTCCTTTCTCTGATTCGTCATTTAAGTTACCAACTGTAGCACCTTATCCATTATGTTAGCTTATCACTCGTTGTCCTGTTTATATCTTCCTCCTATTGTTTATACCTTTGCCGGTGAAGCTCAAGTAATCTTCCATCCTCCCTCTAAGCTTCATATGCAATTGACGCACGTACTATGTCCTCATACCGGATATATATCGGGGCACTTCATACTCCGTAAACTATGTGCATGTGGCTTTCCCAGCCTTTTACAATGTAAGCATATACAACTCTCTGTTTTCTTTATACACTGTTTATACGAATGTTTTCGTTCCCCACAATGTCCGCATACGGCATCTTCCTCATTACAAGCGTGTTCTAAATGGCCATAGCGCATGCACCTATAGCAACGCAGTGGCTCTATGAACTCCGCTACGCGATGCATAGTGTAGGTATACTTTCCCCCGTCGTAGTGTCTCTAAATCATCCCGCTTCTAGTTTTACCACCCAGTGCTTTTTACTCCATGTCGTTTTTCCTATGGTATTGAGCACCCACAGTGCTCGTCCATTTTCCTCATTTCGCAACCGAAAGTGCTGTTATAACTCTATCTCCGTACACTCTGAAACTCCATATACAATTAGTTGTGGCGAATTACTTTTTATTGGTTGCTCTGTGTTCAACACAAAACAAAGTATAATCAGCTTGAAGACTTCTGGGCTGGACCAGGTTCCTAGGAACAGTATTTTCACAAGAATGAATGCAAAGATCACTTCAATAAAAAATATACACCTATTGTTGAAGAAGAATTAATCTCATTGGAGCTTATAAAAAACAAGATTTCATTGTCGTGAAGAAATTCAATTGCCTCGCCAATAATATGTTCAATCAAGAAATAATTCACACTATTTATAATGTGAATGTTAAATAAATGTTTCAATATGAAAAAATGAGCATAGACAAATTATATACGATACAATACGTATTTTTATTCTTCGTCTCGTGCTCGTACAAAGGCAGCCCTAAAAATATACAATAAAAAATGAAACAGATGAATATCATATTATTCGACGGTCAAGGTCGAGCTACCGCCGCGCTCTCTGACGCAGGAATTCAGAAATATTTCCTTCGAACCCTATTAATCTTCAGCCGGTCACTGGCGCGCCCTGGTGGCGCAAGTTTGAACTACCCCTTTGAGAGGGAATAGCAGCTATCTATGATTCACTGTCGTTCCAGCGGCAGCTAACAGTTTACTGAAGAATAATTTACTATATCTTCAAGGCGGGAACGTCAATTCTGAATAACTGCGCAAGCGCGTGTCGTACCTGCACGCAATAGGTGTTTGTTCAATCCAGGTGTAACTGTTATCTGTTACCTGCAGGATCATTTCGAAACATAATATGGGCCAACGGCCGGGGTTCGAAGTCCTGACCGAGAACCGACGAGAACATGGGTGGTTAGAATAGTGAGTCAAGTAATTTTCGGGATGAAGAGAGGACATTGAGATTTTCAGAATATAATTAATAATTTATGCACTGATAATGCGTTGACCACGACCGCAAGGTCTTGACGTTTTCGCATCGGCAAAATGTGCACTTACGGTAGCAGGAAGGAAGGTAAAGAATTCTTTCTTTCCGGTATAAACTAACCTACATAAGCTATTGGCTTGAAGTTAAAGGATTTTGAGATTGCTTTAATTGCCCTATTTTAAGGGAATTTTTATTACGCAGAATTACTAAATGACAATTACTTATAGTGATTTTATTGTACTCCTGCCTCCTGAGATTTTTCAACTATTTCATAAATGTCAATTTGTTTAGTCCTGGGGAGATGATTTTACAGTAGTTTTTTACTCCTTTGGTAGCAAACAAACCTTTTGAACGGCACGCGTATATATTCCTTTTGCGGTTTTAATCTGTATCGTGCGGATTAACCCGTTTTGATCTGGAAAAGTCTTAACAACCCTAGCTATTTTCCATTCAAAGGGCACGGGAGAGTCTATCAAAATAACTATGTCACTTTCTGAAAGTGACTTGGATATTGTTTGCAATTTTGATCTATTTTGGAGTATTGACAAATAGTCAGCAGACCAACGCTTCCATAAATAATTTAAATGGTTTTTTAAAGCCATGTATCGTTGCATT